>JAUEKU010168430.1:0-11458 GCA_032274805.1 Gypsophila paniculata
CTTTTATTTTGACACAAAAACTAAGAAAAATTTCATAAAAGACAATTATACCCTTAGTTACTAAAAACACTACGATTGAGGAAAGAGATATGTGAAAATAAATAATGAAGGTAAGTTGGTCAATTAGTATAATAAAAGCTACCAATAAGAAAAAGGTAACAAAATGTATGATACACCTAAATAAAATAGGTAAACAAATGACCGGAAAGAAAAAAACTAAAGTATAAAATGATTTTCTAACGTGTGGCACTCAGATACTTAATTAATGATTCTAGAATGAATGTATTTGGAAAAAATGCTTCACTAAAACTTAAAAGTCATAAAATACTTTATTTTTTACTAATATAATTTTTTTACAAAATCATTAACATGTATCAAGTGGCAAACACTGAAAAACACTGGTTACATAAAATATTGTAATTTCATACTAATAAATTCGCATTCCTAATCAAAATATCTCTCATATCATAAATATTTTCTCTAAATATCTCTCACTCATATCATAAATATTTTTACAAAAAAAATCTATATATATAAGCTTAAATAAAGATTAAATTAACCACAAATCAAATGAGAAGATCATAAAATCTTGGATGAGACCTCACAATAACATTATTGACTTATTGTGACACGTCTCACATGAGGTAGGCGTTTAGTATTTAGTAGTTTCATCTATTCTGTTTAGAAACCAGTAAGTTTTACTGTCTCATAAGAGACCTACTGTTAAGACAATTATGAAGCAATATATAAATGGATATATACCTTCTTGAGATAGAGCATCCAAGGGATGATGACCACCGGAGTCGGTAGGCGGAGTGGCGGAGTAACTCATAAGGTGGTGGTGGCGTTGACGACGTGAATCATCGAGGTCGTCGAGACGACGACGCTCAGCACGAATAGCGGCCTTGATACCGTAGCGTTCACCAACGAGTAAGTCCCAACGAAAGAGGTGGGACAAACTGTTCATCATCTCTTCTAACTCCTCGTCTTTCATGTCCACCAATGTGCTCACCGTAAACCCCATCTCCGCTATCTTCGCCGCTGTGTAATACCTATTGATCGGGACAAAGTGAGTGACGATATTTAGTCGTTATTTGGGTCGTGTTCTTTTGAACTTAATTTCATTTGTTGTCATTTTTGTTTTGTTCGACTAACTAGAGGAGTATAATTTTATTTTTCAATTTAGGTCAAACTTTGTGATTAACTATTCATGTATTGTACTCAAAACTTCAACTAAATGTTAAGATATACGGAATATATATAGAGATATTTGTATTTATTACTCTAAAATATTTCAAGTCATTGTATTTTTAGCACCAAAACATGTATTATATATATGAATAAACATGGTCAAAATATCATTTTGAAACGGTTCGAATCTTAAATAGAAAATCAGATAGAGTAGTTTTTTTATCTAAAGGTTAATTGTAGGATATCAAAGTTGTTGTGGCATAATAATTAACATAAAGGTACCGTGATAATAAATCATACGAGTATTCAATTATCCCTCCCTGGCCGGGTCATGTTGGACAATAGATAGTTGGATATTGAAGAATTTGAATGCGTATAATTCTTATAAAAAATCGTCTTTTACTCTCAAATTTAAATAAGAGTAACAATTGACAAAATATAAATAGATTGTTAAAAGTTAAAAATAAGTAGTCTTTCAAAATTCACGGTGAAGTATCGGTTTTTTTAAGACTTAGTGAATTTAAATTACCTAATACCATAAGGTTGGAAGAGGTCTTCAAGTCCACCAGAGTTAGAATTTGAACTATTTCCACTATTATTTCCTCCACTTTGACACATACCCATACCCATTCCTTGCATACCCATACCCATACCCATACCCATACCCATACCCGGGTACCCAACCGGGTCTCGAATACCAAGCAGCCCTCGTGCCAAGTAAGCCGGGATCGTCTGAGGTGGCGGCATTGCCATTGTGGCAGGCTGACTTGGCGCTGAGCTGGCATTTAGTGTACTTCCACGTGGGTATTCCCACTTAAATAGGCTCGCTGTGAAGGGGTCTTGGTCCATTACTTAAATTAGTGTTAAACCCGTGATAAAATCAGATGACAAGTTAAAATTGTTTAATAAGTGGAGTGGGCTAAAAAGGGAAAGGTGTTGGAGTTAGGGAAATGTGTTTGGTAAGGTGTTGTTAAGGAAAGAAAATTAAAGAAGAAAAGAAAGGGAGGTTGAAATTAAGGTTTTGGTGTTTGTGTTTGGTGCATAAGAGGAAATGTAATGTAATGCAATTTTTGTGTGATATAAATAGGGCTATTGTGACTTGTGAGGCCAAACACACCCTCCAAAAGGGTTATTTTATGTCTTTATTGCCTTTAGACCATCCTCATCCATGATACTCACAACAAAAAGACAAAAAAAAATCAAGACAAAATATTAATAAAATATTGAAGAAAATGTAAAATGTCACTTGGCAATGTCACCAAATGACCTAAGTTGGTGACATTGTGACATTAGTGTCACCCAAAATAATATAAAATAATACTTTTATATTGGTGACACTAGTGTCATCCAAGTCATGGATGGGGATAGTCAAGTAATGACTGACTATTCGTGTTGCATACGTGCTGAGTAAACCAGTAATTAACTGATGTTCCTGGTTTTGGCTCACATTGGAGGTCAATGTGTTGCAATCGGCTTACTAATGTCATGAAATTCTCTGCATCACTGCTCGACTTGTCGTTTTTGGAGGTTGTTGTTGCTCATTTAGACGTATTATGATTCAGAATTCCGTGCAATACAAATAACAGGCTACCGATCTTTGCATTCAAGTTCAGGTTCCCGTATATTATTTAATTAACATATAATTTTGGTTGCAGTTTTTGTACGACAAACTGTTAAAATCCCAGGAAAAATGTGGTTGCTGGAAATCACTCCCAATCAACTGCTGGCGACACTCCCTTAACAAAGTATCAATCAAAAACGAGAAAGGAGCAGAAGACGATACAAAACTAGCAGATTTCTTTCGGTATGCAAGGATTGACGGGAAGATGGTAAACTGTTCTTTCAATAATTTACGGTCAGAACCAGAGAAGAACTGAAGTTCGTGATAGCATCATTTCTTTTTGATGCATGAGCTATCTATCTCTAGCCTCTAGGAATGCTGGTATTTTCTGTTTTAAATCTATGTCATGGGAGTATCAGTCATATTATGACATTGCTCTCATGGAACGATGGAACCTCTTATTGCCGATTGGTTTTGGTATAAAACTATGTTTTGGATTGTGAAATAGACTTCTTCTGTTCCTTTATGTGGGCGGCCTAGCCCGTTTTATGTGGAATTTCGCACCATCAATTAAAGAAGCAATTGAAGACCAAAACGAGTAGCCTATAGAAAGTGACAAAAATTCTCAAATAAGACCGTTGTACACATACATCTGGTTGATTGTGATTAAAACGTGACTAATTATAATGCTTACGGTGACCGAATTGTGACCTTTTCAAACAAGCGGTTACAATACTCTCAATCATAGTCACAATAATCATTACAGTTGTCATACTTTAATCACAAACAATACGACGTACTCATACAACCGTCTCATTAGAGAATTACTCAATAAGTACTTTTTCTTTTAACATTTCTCAAGGAAAATTAAAAATTTAGCAGATTTCTACAACTAGAATTGAGTGTTTGCTAAGAAAGATTGTTTAGAAAGCCACCACAGCTTGTTCAACAGTAAGATTAACTAATGAAGTTAATTGTTTAAGCAACACTACTCAAATTCAATTTTATATTCAAATTATGTTTTGGGTGGTTCTCCAAACATAAGGAATATTTGTGTATTGTGTTTGGTACTTAATTCTTGCACAAACAATGGTTATTGGCTAAATGATTCGGTAAGAAGCGGCCCTCTAGGAAGCGGTTCTAGGCCAGGCCTGGTTGGCTCAATCTAGACTCAGAGTCGGGACTGTTGGCCTGTCATAGCGGGCCAAACCTGGGAGGCCTATGTATTTTTTTGTTAACGAGCTGGGAAAGTAGGACTCGCAACCAGCCTGATTCAGGGCTGGTCGAGGACGCGAGGCAAGTCGGTTGGCGGTTCTCATATACTATGGAAGTAGGGGCCCGACAAGAGGGCTGACTTGTTACGTTGGCCAACTCTATGTCTATATTTATTAGAAGAAATTATTTTCAAAAAATAACATAGTAAATTATTTTCAACTCTATATCATAGTTAAGCAGAACAATAAGTGCAAAATAAGTAAATAAACCAAGTATTTCAATAGATATTGCATTTTTTATTGGACAATGATTGGGCGTCGTCAGCTGATACTGAATTTTAGTACCACTCTCTCACATATTTGAGGTGACCCGCGGATAATAAAGAGAATATTAAATACTTGTGACCGGTGGTGCCACCAGTCTGCCACCGGGTGGGGCCGTCTTATTTTCCGTTTTTAGATCATTGAATTTAGTGAAAAGTGAAAACTAAGCAACAAGAATGAATCCCCAAGAATGCATGCAGTATCCCTAAAACAAAGCGGACTTTTTTGGTTGTCTTGTTGTACTAAAACAAATATTGTCATTCACTTAAACCATTACCTTAAATTCAGACCAATCTATAACTATATAATTGTGCAAAAATTTGCTGAAAATACTGAACAACTTATGTTAGAAATCTATATATATAAGTGTGTACACACACCAACAAATCTAAACTTAACCCTTGACAAACTAGTAAGCTAAATTATCACTTGAAATGGGTATTTTGAGCAATTATGGTGCTGTAATTGTCGTAATTTTACGACTGATTGCGGTAAATGGACAGCCATTAGTACCGGCGTTGTTCATTTTTGGTGATTCGGTGGTTGATGTAGGTAACAACAATGAGTTAGATACCCTTGTTAAGGCCGATTTCCCTCCTTATGGCAGAGATTTCATCTCCCATGTACCTACTGGCAGGTTTTGTAATGGCAAACTTGCTACCGACTTTACTGGTATGTTTGTCCTCTCTCACGAATACAATTGCTTCGTGTTTTTGACATCAAGTTATGTTTTAGCATATGCCACCCTTGAGCGTAGAGGCCGATAAAGTACGTGATCAATGCCTTAAGATAACTTTCAGAACTTTTTACTCCGTATAAGTTACTGTCAATACATATCGTACTCGAACCATTTGTTTCTGAGTAATCTATAAGGATACACTTTTGTGTGTCCAAAACATGAGTAAGGTTACGTATATCATATCAATGACCATGCCCAAACGAGACCCCCTTTGAGACACTGGAGTATCGTCGTTATCTGTAATTGTTCATTCATTTGATTACATTAGACTGCTTCAAAATGTTTGTTTTTTTTTTTGGTATTTACTGCTTCAAAATGTTTGTGCAGCTGAGACTATAGGATTTACTTCCTACCAACCCGCATACCTGAGTACAAACGCCACGGGTAAAAACCTGTTGATTGGAGCAAATTTCGCCTCTGCTTCTTCTGGATATCATAAAACTACTCCCAAAATTTATGTAAGTACCTAATTCAGGGTATTTATCGTATTCCTTACATTGTTCTTTTTATAAAAAATGCTTTGAGAATCATGTATGTTCACAAATCCTCCAGTGAGACCGTTGCATGCAGAGCATTCGTGACAACAGTGTTTCTATTGTTACGATTATTGTGACTATCACTATGACCATCGTAGGAGAATTGCTCGTGTGTGTCATGTTAACCAAGATTATTCATACGAGCAGGGTACAGTTTCATTGAGCAAGCAGCTGGAGCATTACACGGATTACCAGAAGAAATTAGCAGTGATTGCAGGGCCGAAAAACTCGACAGCGATAATCTCAGGAGGTATTTATCTAATTAGTGCAGGGAACAGTGATTTCCTGCAGAACTACTATATCAACCCACTTCTGCGGAACATTTACACTGCTGAAGGGTTCTCCAACGTTCTTGTTCAAGAATTTGCTGATTTCGTTCAGGTTTGTCGTCATTGATTCCTATCTGTTAGGTACTTAATCGAGTTTTGGAACATCAGAGATGTACAACAAGTTTCGGATGAGACAATTTTTATGCAAAAATAAAGCAAGATTTCGACTTGTGGCGTCAAAATTACACACCAGAAGCTGATGTTCTTGCATAATCCTAAATTCCTAATGCAAGACGGTTCTACCAAGGTTTTTGCTTAGGACTTAAACATGTATTTTCGAGTAAGACATTTGTATGGCAGGATAGAACGGCTTTTCAACTTTTAACCTTAAAATCTCATATCTTATCAAAACCTTTAGTTTCCCGCTCACACCTATTGTCAGATCGTTTTACACGTCTACTTGTTCAGTCGCATAGTGCATAGTATTATGAAACCGTCTTACACACCA
Source organism: Gypsophila paniculata (assembly GCA_032274805.1). Taxonomy (NCBI): domain Eukaryota; kingdom Viridiplantae; phylum Streptophyta; class Magnoliopsida; order Caryophyllales; family Caryophyllaceae; genus Gypsophila; species Gypsophila paniculata. The sequence continues at coordinate 6,343 of JAUEKU010168430.1, forward strand.
GAACCAAGGCCAAACTGTTTGTAAAACCATCTTACATAAGTTTCTGCCTGACACCAAAACTCATCTTGCTGCATTCGTACAGAGCCTGTATCTGCTAGGAGCAAGAAAGGTAGGAGTGACGTCGTTACCGCCCATGGGATGCTTACCTGCAGCAATAAGCATATTTGGAGATGGCAGCAATGAATGTGTGGAATCCATGAACAAAGATGCTCTCAAATTTAATGAGCAGCTCAATTCGACTGCTCAAAGGCTCCGACATGAAAACTCTAATCTTACTCTAGTGGTCTTCGACATATATCAGCCTCTTTATGATATCGTCTCCAAGCCTCAAGATAATGGTAATGCTTCTGAACTCCTTTTATCTTCGTAACAATATTTCATCTTACTTAGCGTCTTGAAATTAATAATGGCCTTTGTAGCCGAAACTACTAATGTTCTATTGGCTTTTAGATATGATGGACTCTATCGAACTTTTGTAGGTACTAAGTCATGATGGTGAATGGTAACGTATACATTTGAATATGTTAATAGCTGAACTGAAATTAAGTCCAAAAGAACACACGCTTAAGTCTCATTAGACTTTTAGTGGCACTATTGTAATGATGATGAACGATAATCTACACACAAGGGAGCATTGGATGCTCTAACCGAGTAATTTGTTTTAAAACCGGTGACTTAACATTGGTTACAATCAAACAACAGGGTTCAGGGAGGCGAGAAAAGCGTGCTGCGGAACAGGACTATTGGAGACATCATATCTGTGCAACAAAAGGTCATTAGGTACATGCACAAATGCATCCGAGTACGTGTTTTGGGACGGTTTTCACCCGACTGAGGCCACCAACACCCTCCTAGCTGATGCTCTTACTACTGCAGCTATTTCCCTCATTTCTTGATTCCTCTTTACCTTCTGTGTGTAATGCTGTCATCTGTATCATGTATTTTACACTCGAATTTTAAGGTAACATGTTTGCTGTTTGAATATATCCTACGACTCGAGTAGGCCGTTAGATTTAAAGGGAGAACGAATTTAAACCCTCACGAGACGAATATATAGGTCCGTTTCCATCTTTATTTCTCTGTATTAAGTTTACACCCTCATTGTATACCCGACTTAAATGGATTAACAAGTCGTCTTTTCCATAAAAGCGATCGTTTTTAGCTTTACCAATTACACTTGATATATAGATCTAATCTTTGATTATCGGTTTTCAGTGTCAGTTTTCAAAAATCATGATGAATATATGAGGTTCTTTTGGTCGAGAATGATGTTATAATTTGGGTAGATTCACCCTCGAATATGATTTCGTGGGCTTCCGAAATTTGGTTGGTCATTGAAACATTATTAGTATCATGTGAAATAGTCTCGCTTCGTAAGAGTGTAAGACTTGCTATTTATGAGTTTCAAAGATATTTGATGACGAAGCAAAGTAACTACCTCTTCACGTTACGTGAGACTTTGTGATTGAAACATTACGTATAAGGTATAACGCTTTCTTATCCAATGTGTGATAAACTTTTGGATAAACGTGACGAGGTTAAAAATCTAAAAGTTTAGGGTTCAACTTTAGGGTTAAAAACTTAAAAGTTGTCGAGTTGACACGTATAGCCTATTGTACTATGAATTATCAGGTGAGCCTAATGTTAAAATCAATGAAATTTGATAAGCTTAATATGTTTTCCTAATTAGACGACTCGCCAACATCATTACATATCATTAGATTTTTTATGCATAAAATCCGAAGCTAATACTAAAGTAGTAATAAAACTTTATATTTGGCGACGAGAATGAATGTACGACCTACGCACGATGTTCATTAGGCCATGATGTCCTTAATACAAAAGGTATAACACGACACGATGGCCTAATAAACTGAGCTACGTGTTAATTTCGTGGACTCTGCCTTAGGTACGACACAAATGACAATATTATAGTGCGTAGTCTTGCCTTCAATTGTCATTAACGAAGGAAAGAACAATGAAATTCTCTAAAATATACTCCGTACGATGAAGGTACATGTTAACGAGAGTTAAGCACACAACTAGGACCTAAACTTTGCAAACTTTTAGCGTTTAGGACCTAAACTAATTCTGTTTAGGGAGAAGGACCTACAAACTAACATCTGTTAATTTTTACTAATAATTTGCATCAATCCAAAACTAATTAAGTATTATGACCCCATGATAAAAAAAAAAAGGCGCCTAAACTAATCATAAAGCTATAAAAAACATCACAAGACACTAGCTACTCAATGTCATAGCCACAATACATAGCCAAAATACAAAATACTATACATAGCCAAAATACAAAGATGTTCAATTGCCCATACAACATTACATAAAATCCAAAAACATTGTGAATTGGACATCATTCTTTCATCTCCAGGATGGTATAATCGAGACCTTCAAGTTTCAATTTCTTCAAAATAAACGAGTCCCCTGCATTGATGTAGCTACGGTTGGATATCACATGCATTATTTTTTGATCTTCGGTTTTGAGCATAATCCTTTAACATCACGTAACAACAAAATCAACCCATGAGGTAACAACGTGCAAAATGAAACACATGGAGAGAAATTAAAGGTGATCAATATCATATACTCTATATACAATACAATTTGTAAAACGTATTAGATGCACGATTTACAAGTTCATTAAAATCAGTAGAAGGATACGATGCGGTTTGAACTTTATATATTCGAAATAAGTTTAATGTATCATTTCTATGAAAATATACTTACGAGTAAAGTCTGTCTTGTGATCCTATGTTTGCCACCTGCGTCAATAAACCAAGGGACGACATTTGAAGTAGTAGTAGGTTGTAGAAATATAGGAGGGGCTTCTGTTGAAACTGACTGGATGGTTTGTTCACCTTCATAGTCGGTGTATAATGCTACCCTCTGTTGCGCGGGAAACATCTAATACAAAAATAACAAAACAAAGCACATAAATTATACTCCATAGCAACTAAAAACGAAAAATATGAGGAAAAACAAAACATATGACAATGAAAACTTACTTGACCGATTCTTTGGTATCCATTTGGGTATGTATAAAGACCTAAACCAGTGTTATGCATCGATGTTTTAGAGATCTTGGTTGGAGCTATCTCTTCTTGTTGGCTTTTAAGGATTCCCCGCTTTTCTGATCTTTTCTCTATTCGAGTTGTATGTTTTTCTCTACCGTTCTTTTGCGACATAGGCTCTGCAAATGTTTCAACGGATTTGGTTGCACTTGACGTTGCGGTCATAGCAACTGAAGAAGGTTCGCTGCTAGTAGCTGAACATCCACGTTTATTATGTCCCTCAACACCACACCTGCTACATTTGATCCCATGTCCGACCTTGCTCATTCTTTTACTATTGACAGCCTCGCCAATTTGTTTTCTTCTTTTAGTAGTTGGTCTACAAGCTCTTAGTTTCTTCAATGGAGGGGGCAATATAGGCTCGGTTTTGGCTTGAGGCCATTCTTGTGGGCCATTTAGGGGTTCTAAGCAATGGTCGTAAGCTTTTAAATATGTCGTCTTTCTGTAACAATCAGCTACATAGTCCTCTGGACGATGACCTTTCTTCCAAATAGCCGCCACTGCATGATTACACGGCACACCACTGAGATGCCACGCATTACAACTACAAGTTCCATTAGACAAGTTCACGACATATTTTTTTTGCGTTGCACCCTCTCGGACTCCAAAACAAAAGTTACCATCCCAAAATGCGCACCATCCTCTTGCATCAAACTTAGACCTCTCTAGTTTTTCTTGAATTCTCGGGCAAATAGCAACATCTTTCATAGCAATGAAGTCTCTCTTCTTATGCATCCTTTCCATCAAACTCTCTCTGATATCCTCGAGCATAGTTATAATAGGCTTATGCCTTGATTTCAGAATGTATGCATTAAAAACTTCGGACATATTATTGTCAATATTGTCGCATTGTGATTGTGGTGTAAAGAATGCTCTGCACCATTTTTTATAGTTCCTGTTAAGAATATTTTCAGCAGCTTCAATAGAAATATCACTGAACTCTTTGACTCTTTCAGTGAAGTCATTTTCGGTGGTGCTTTTAGCAATCTTCCAGAATCCCTTTCTATACTCTAGACCGCCTCCAAAAACATCTCTAAAGTTGCAATATACATGTCGTGCACAACATCTATGTTCAGCCTGTGCCCAAACTTCAATGACGGCTTTTATCAATCCTTTTTGTTGGTCTGACATTATAGTGTATCCGCTTCCATGTGTAGTCTCTAAGTCATCGGCCAACAAACCTAAAAACCATTTCCAACTCTCATAGTTCTCTGTTTCAACAACGGACCAAGCTATAGGAAACATTTGATTATTTCCATCCCTCGCAACAGCCACCAACAATTGCCCTCCATACGGACCTTTTAAAAAGCATCCATCAATAGAAATGAAAGGTCTACATCCTGACAAAAAACCCTTCCTCAGTGCATAAAAGCAGACATAAATTCTTTTAAACACATTATCTTCAAGATGAAACTTAACCGTGTTTTCTGGATTAGACTTGAGAATTTCCATGGCATACCTATGAAGCAATCCATATTGCTCCATATACTCTCCAAGAATCAGGTTTTGAGCTTTTTTTCTTGCTTTGTGCGCCGTAAAAATAGACACTTCGATGCCCCTATCGAGCCAAATGGTGTCTACGATCTCTTGAAGTTTCATGTATGGGTTGACCTTAAACTTAGAATGATAATGTTCAGCAACCCAAGCAGCCGTGATTTTCTTTACAACTTTGCCCCTTCCACAATTATGCTGTCCCGATATAGTTTTGACTAAAAATGTTCTTTTTCTACCTCCCCACGAAGCCCAAATTTTCCAAGTGCAACCATCTGCTTTACATTTTGCACCCACCTTATCTCTATGATTCTTGAAATACTCTAAATTTTTCCCATGATTGACACAATAATTTGTGATTGCTTTTCTAAATTGGACAGCATTTTCAAATTCTTGACCAACAAAGAAAACCGTGTCTTGAGGTGTTGTGCCAGATGTATAAGACATGTTCTTACGTTTAAGTTTGCTTCGAGATGGAGGGGTTACAAGATAGCCACAATTATCAGCATCATCAGAAGATTCATTTGGACTTTCTAGAT
>JAUEKU010168441.1:0-11458 GCA_032274805.1 Gypsophila paniculata
TGATATCGTTCCAGCGATTGATAATCGAGTGGGCGATTCTTGATCGTAGTAGTGGTAACCTTGGAAAACTCCGGAGTGAGATCACCACCTGAGTCTACCGGGAATAAGTTTTCAAAGGCAGTGGATCAACCACGTCACTACTGTTACCGAATTACAATTGATAAGTCTCTTAATCTCTTTATCGTTTTTATTGTTATGACACCATATTTCTAACAATTATATTATTGAATGAGTTGTGTAACATGATAATAAGGCGATGTATATATAGGACTAACAACAGTGGAACCCTAATGTACCCGCCATGACACTAGCCGTCATATGTTAAAACCCTAAATCTCCCAATAGGGAGCCTCGGGCCACAAGAGTCGTGGGTCGATGTAGGTCAATCTTTAGGTCGTGTGTGGTTAGTATTGATGTATTTATGAGGTTTCCTCGAGGTTTACTTTGGATGGGTTGGTGGTGGTTCATTATTACCGTAGTCAAACTAAAAAAGTTTATGTCTCGTCGAAGCAACGACAACTAAAACGATGTGGCCATGTGTTAGGGGCAGTAGTATTGGTGGTCGTAAGATGTTGTTTGCTGTGTGGGGGTTGGGAACTTGGGATATATGATACTGGTAATATAGATAATTGCATACGGTATTGATAAAAAACATACTATGGAACATAACTTAGTTTGTATGACATCGATGTATTTATTTTCTTTTAACTCGGCCATTTTTTTCATGTTAATAAGTTAACATTTATGCTAGAAAGATAAATTAATTTAACAACCATATATTTACACAAGCATAAACTACTAATTAACCAATGTTAGTAAAGGGGCGTTTGGTTCACTAAATGGGTGTTTGGTTGGACAAAAAGGAATGGATTGTATTTCTAATGTTCAATTAAAACATTTCGGAGTGGAGTCAGAAACTTGATTAATTCTAACTTTATTTCATCCCCATAGAATCTTATACCTTACGCTCCCCTCCCCCATGATTCAAACTCGATACCTTCAAGATTTAAAACTTTGTTAATCTCTTTTGTTTTCTAATCCATATACAAATTATATACTAGACATCATAACCAAAAAAATTAAAGTTTTATTTTTTAAAAGAAAAAGCCTCAAGAAAAAAAAATATATCGAGCAAATTGCGTTTAATATTTTTTTTAAAAAAAAAAATATGACCATTGAATTATTTTATACGGAGTAACTCAATATTTTTTAACAAATTTAATGATAATTGTTATAAAATAAGGTAAGGAGACAAGGAAATAGGAAAATTAGGGTTTGTATTATTCATCTCATATGAGATTATATGATACATAAGACATGAGCTATAAGCCTAATGGACATCCATATTATAATGTATTCATAACAATAATGTCATTTTTCTCTATTTCTAATTTTGTTTAAAATAATATTAGGTATCAAATCACTCAATTATTATAACGGTACATAATCCATTCCTGGATTGAACAAAACAACTCATGCAAGGTATGGGGTTCATGTTACAGAACTTCCTTCCATTCCAACTAAATTAACCAAACACCTCCTAAATAAAGGTTTAAAGTATTGGTTTCGAATGAACAAAACTCATATTGTGTTTGTTTCACAGATTATGGATTTTTATACTCATACATCAAACCCTTTTATTTAGGGTGATGCTTTTCGCAGAATTTTTTTTACTCAATGCAGAAAATAAAATCATAATTTTACACCCTTCTTCCACTTTTGCCCCTATACTCTAAACTCTCCCCAAAAAAGCCCATGCAATCCTTATCCAAAATTTTCAAGTGATTCCTCCTCCAATGTCGATCTAACTTCAACTACAAAAGAGGTTAATTTGATTGATGAAACTAATTTATTATTTTAATTACGTAATTAAATGAAACTTCATATTTATGATGATAAATTAAGAGCTAGGGTTCGGTTGCCTTGCCATCAGTTGACAACGACGGCAATAAGAGAGGACTTCGATAGAATGGCTAGGTGCAATTAGGGATAACGACAGCCAAGGGCGGATGTGTTTGCGACAATTAAGATTCGGTTGTGGCTACGGGATGGAGTGACAGGACGTGAGGCCAGCCGACCGGTCCGGGCAGGGTGACCCGTCGGTCGGTTATGAGGTGGTGCTTCTGGGTAGTGGATTGGTGGTGAATGGTTAGTTTAGATTTTCTTTTCATTTTTTGAGTGGCAGCAATGCTTACAGCAATAACAGGGCTGCCGGTTTAGACGGATGGGGTCGGATGAGCGGGTATGCAGTGTCTGTAAACTGGCTGAGTGGTGGTGGCGGCGGTGACGGCGGTGACGGCGGCGGTGGAGCTAAGATAGGGGAATCAATGTAGGTGTGTTTGGGGATGCGAGATAAAGGGAGATTTTTTGGGTGGAAATGATAGGGGTAGTTACGTAAAATGTTTTCTGCGCTGAGTAAAAAGTTTTCTGCGAAAAGTAATTACGTTTATTTAAGGGGGGGCTGAGTTTAAGAATGATATCTTTCATATCAAATCAAATTCAGGAAAGTATTATTCCATTTATTTGTTATGTTTATAGTTCTGAATCTTTATATTTATTTCAAAATTTAATTTTATTTAAAAATACTAGTTAAGAAAATTACCAAAAAAAATATAAAGCCCGAAAATTTGTCTTATTTTTTTTTTGGAAAATTGTCGTCGTTGGAAAATTCCGTCATGTATTTTTATTGCCATTTAGAAATATTTTTTACAACAAAAATTATATAATCCCCGATTACTAAATGTCAACTATTTTTATTGCCATTTAGAAATATTTTTTAGAACATAAATTATATAATCCCCGATTAAAAAAAAAAAGAAAAAAAAAAAAAAAAAGGCTCTCCCCACTTTTCACTCACCCTCTCCGCTAAACTCTCTTTCCCTTCACTCAACCAATCCCAATCCCAACCCCAACACCACGAACAACTCCATGCTTCATTCACCACCACCACCATACCATCGCGCACTCCGACACCACCACTAGCGCCATTGATATCACCACCAACAACATACATCAATTAAACCGAACTAAACCCAAAAACTAAACCAAACAATCAATTAACCAACATCAGATAAAACATAGGAGTAAAGAAGAAAATGTAAAATATGTAAGAAAACAAATGATGAAAAAAACAAATTATTTTGAAGTGAGACATACAAACTTAAATTAAAAAACTTATGAGCATAGTGATCTGATTCAAAATTATTTTGAAGTGAGACATACAAACTCAAACCATAGTGATCCGATTCAAAATTCATACCTTTCTACGGACCAAACACCCACAATTACAAGTCACATAACACAAGCCAAGTCCGCATTGTCGTCAGTCTCGGCACTAGAGCTTGATTGAAGTCCACAAATAAAACCAAACTGGCATTTAGAAAAATTATCCTAAATTTAGCATATGCAATTCAGCGGGATTTGGGCCTAATAGGCTTTTGTGATATTATATATCCTGCGTCAAGCCACGATCACCACAATTCCTAACGTAAGACAACTAAAACCTCACTCTCTTGTTCTCGGTTTCGGAAGCTCCATCTGCTGAATTCCTTTTAGAGGTACTACTGTGAGAACTTCGACTCCCTTGCAGTTTACTGTTCCTTACGAAGTCAGAGAAGGATAGAACAGGAGGAAGCACTATTTTTTGTTCAATGACATCTGATGCTTGAGCAGTTGATGGTTGATACATTAGGGGACATTCCTGGAATTGTTTTGTCACAGTTTCAGTCGAGTTCACTCGAAAAGAAGAGGGTTCTAGAGGAGAATCATTCTTTTGCTTCCAGTCCTCAGGATTTGCAGTGCTGGGGAGCAGCCTATTGGTTACATCGGCTACACTTGCTATTGATAGCCACCTCACTGTACTAGCCATCTGTGATATATAAAAGGACTTCCCACTCTTTCCATATTTCTTGAAGCATTCATTTTCAAGAAAGGAGACTGATGAATCAATGTCGATACTGGAGCGAAAAATAAGAAAAGTAACTGGTGAATAAAACTTGACAAATGTCTTTAAAAATATACGACAATATTCAACAATGCAACGAGGATGTGTAATTTGGTAAAACAATCAGAAAAGAAAAACGACAACTTCAATGCATTACCCTTTGATTAGATCGAGTGATTTGGAAAGAATGGGAGGAGCAAACTTAATTTTGTTTGGCTAGCAAGTTAAAATACAGGAATTCATTACCTACAAGCCAAATTAAAATCCTTTTTACTTGGAAAAGTTTTGAAACGTTCCCATTAGAAAAAGGAACAAAAATATTTGAAGAAAAACACTGTTGCGTCATTCCCCTATCCGTCCTCCTATTTCCGCTTACTACTGCATTAAAGTGGTCGACAAAGAAAACCAAAGCACACCTATTCTAGAAACTTTAAGAAGTCTTTTACATTTAGATATAAATGAGCTACAGTAAACTCAACAAACCAAGTAAAGAGTGAGAAATGAAAGGAGATACTTTCAGTATGAGACATACTTTAAGCTGTCAAGACGCTGACGAGTATCCTTTAAAGCATTTGACAGTTTTTGTTTGCTTGATTCTCTTAGTGTCTCTGATATCAAAATCTTGTCTGCTCTCCTAGTCTACGTCACAGGATAGACAAAATGTATACAATAAACAGCCCACATGTTAAAAATGAACACTAAGACGCTTCACGGTTTGTAAGAAGACATAGCAACTCCGTATCGAAAAATTCGCAAGACCAACACTACTGGAATAACGCTAGAAATCAAAAACATCAAGCCTCTGGAAACATGAATTAATACAAGCACTAAAAAGCCTCAATAAGAAGAATTCCTAATTGTACACAAAATAAACCTTGATGAGAGCAGTCTCATAGGAACCGAGGATATACTAAGAATTTGAGCAGCTAGAAATTTGCATATATTCAGCTTAATGAGCAAGAGGATAGATATTAGGTATACATATTACTCCGTATATACATAACTCACGAGTCACAAGATTCCTTTCTCAAACTACGTTACTGACACAAAAAAATCATGAGTCAATCTAACATGTGAGATTAACCCATTAAGGCTATAATTATATGAGGAATACTTAAGGAATCAGGTAGTGACTAGCGAGACCGTCTCATAGAATAAGTATCTAATATAATAAATAAACAAATACTGTAGTGGTCCAACTTAGTTGGTACTTGTCGACTGTGTAAACTAAAGATTGCAAATTGCGAAGTGTATAGAAGATGACAAGAACCTCTTTCTGTGACCCTTTATTCTGATAATACTTTTCTTCTGCTCGCTGCAAGATATCAAACTTCTCACTTAATCGAGATCTTGATGTCGAGCTAGAGCCCAGGGTCTTCAATGCTTCAGTATCATCTGAAAATAAGATAGCGTGTGTGCACTCATGAGAACGCAAGAAAAAACGCTTGGCCAAAATTCATCACATAAGATAACATTCATATAGCTTATTCTCTTAACATGAGACAGGAAATAATAGACGAAGTACAAACCATCAGAATCGGATATTTCTTCCTCAGAACCACGTGAATCATCGTCATTCCGGTTCCAGAATTCACTAAACTCTGCTCCGTCAGCACTGTTGGATGAACTGAAAAGAGAAAACAATCAACATAACAGCAGTTGCCCGAAGAAAATTTTATAAAACATGGGAATAAAGTTTAAGACAGTTGGCCACAAGCCATTCCAATGCAATGATCATATAAGGAGGAAACCTTGCAATAAACAGGCGTCCGATTATTGTTTTTAAAACTTGCAGGTCTCCTTCATGTCTCTAATCCTTAGTATAGATAAAATATTGGGGAGGGGAGGGGAGTGGATGGGAAGAGAGAGGAGAAAAGGGGGGCAATAATATTTTCCTTCAAAATATTTCTTATGTTGACAGGACTTTAGTTTGGCTTCAAGGGAATAAATTGATCCTTCCTTCTCCCTCTCATCGATATCCCTCCCTTCCAGCTTGCAAGGAAAACTATGAAAATCGTCCCCTGCTCATCCCCTCCCTTTCCTTTCCCTTCGAATCCCTCCATCCAAACAAGACGTAAGTGACTTTGGTTCACATATGGGTACACCCCCTCCAGCATTCAAATTTCTTTGACTTTTCTCTGGGAGTTTTGTTTTCGAAGGAGTGATAGCATCCTTCAGAAACAAATTCCTTACCAAGTTAACTTTCTAATGTGCTTCCTAATCCCTCTTGATGACAATGTGCTTCCGAGTTCCGACCCATTACTTAACCTTGGCTATCAGATATACAACAGAACAAGGTTTAAAGTTTTTCTAGGCTATTTTTCCCTCTGATATTCCATATACCTATAGCCGAAGTGCCGAACTACTAACAAATTGTATAAATTTGAGACAACTAACAGTCTAAAATGGTCATGGATATAATACACGCAAACAACACAAGCTGCAAGTACAACAATGAGTGCAAGTCAACAAAGACACCAGTAAAATGTTCAAGACTGAAAGAAGTACAAATATCTTTTGATGTACAACTGTACAAGTCTACTACCATGCTTTTCACAGCAAACCAGCAGAAGAAATTCTCGAGGAAAGCAAACGAATAAAGTGAAGAAAAGAGTTCCATCGAGATAATGAAACTGTATGCTATTATAAATTTATAGGCACAAATGCCAGAAACCATTCATCATAAATCAGCTTAAAGCCAAAAGGCTCTCCCTAAATTTTGTAGAGGCGGTGTTCGACTATGATTCTGAAAAATATTCAAGCTAGTCAAACAAGTAAAAATTATTTTGGATTGAAGAAGAGAAGTAACCCAATGTGGTTGAAGGAAACAAATAACCAAAAACAATTATGCCTTTTTTTCTTCTTACTTCCGAAAAAGAGTGAAGGAGCAGCATGGCAAAAATTTAGAAATGGTAAATCTAACTGACTATTTGACAATTACATCATGTTCAGCCGAAGCTCAAAACAGGCTCATTTATAACTTCCCATGAATTGGTCAGCAACAACAACATCAGTAACCCCAGTGCCATAAGGCTCCCGCAAATAGCGAGGTAAGGGGGGATCGGATGTACGCAGCCTTACCTCTGTGTTGTCAACACAGAGAGGCTGTTTCCGAATGATCCAAGGTGAAGATTGCGTCGCGAATCCAGTCGAATGACTGCCACTTCACAAAGAAAAGAAGCGCAGCCACTTTAGTGAGCCAGTTTGCTTTATTCCACCATAATCCAAAACCAAAGAATAACAAATCTTTGGCCCCAACGGAAATGGAGAACCAAAATTCTAAATTCTAAAAATGCAGTTTTCATGGAAGTCAAAACTCATAAGATATACGAGGAAACTACCTGTTCATAAAAACATGAGCAACCAAATTTTTATGCCGGGAAGCAGCAGAAGTCAACTGCGTTAATTGATGTGCGACTAATGTAGGCTGTTTACAGGCATCGCATGTCTTCGCACAAAGCGATGTAGGTGCCTGTGATTTGAACCGGATATCGAGAAAGATTGAAAATAATTTCAAGGCCAACAAACAACAATCAAAACGTCTTCGATAAAATCTCGTTAATAAATCAGTATAATCTACTGAACACCACAAGTCACCTGTTCGCCGAAGCTCTCTAGTATCTTCTTCCTACGGCAACTAGAGCCTTCACAGTACTCAGTCATCTGTATATCAAGATTCAATATCATGTTCAGGGTAATTTTCTTCATTCTGCTCTTTAAATTCGATTAAAAAAAAAATCACCTGAATGAAATCATCCAATGGCTTCTTTAAGAATACATCTGGTGATGAGTCTGATTTCTTGCTTTTAGGATTTTTCAATATAAATTCCTGTGACGGTAAATGTTTTACAACTCCATAGCATATAGACAAGCATTAGTGAAGCTAAAGGAACATATGGTGCTTAAAAGTCAAACCATTCTTTTACGATCATCAATGCCATAATACAGAAGACTACGACATGGCAACTGATCTCGCCCGGCTCTGCCAGACTCTTGATAGAATGCTTCCATTGATTTTGGTATATTAAAGTGGCAAACAATTCGAACATCCTTCCTATCAATTCCCTGAAAGCTCAATAGATAAAGATACGAGTCAATAACTTCAATACTCCATTGCCAATTTGCCATTTCCAGCTTCATATAAATGCAAAAGGTATGTTGGAGTTGCTGCTTACCATCCTGTGTAATACACACAAGCCAAGTCACTTTAAATTTTCATAGAGTTCCAACCAAATTGCAGCCAAGTTTGCACAGTACAAGAAATTGTTAAGCTTCAGGTTTAGAAAGAAATAAATGTAGCTATCAAGTAACATAAATGGCAACATGGAGGGAAAATTCGCTTCTATATGGCATCCATTCAAAGATGGATGCAAAAGTAGATTTAATATAAGTTTTTTAACTTAATTTCTTCACTGTCATAATATTTTAAATAACATGGTCTAATTAGAGATTGGTGCTGCTCCTCCGTTCATCTGTTTTCACCCCCATTTGACCAAAATGCTATTCACATAAATTTATGAACTGGGGTGAAAATACATAGAGGGTGCACATCCTATTAAAATATTGTCTTGGAATTATCAATTAATCACAGTACCCAGTTACTAATTACTATGATGCATACGTTGGCATCTTAAAAAATATATCTAATGTACAACCATCAAGATGTGTCAGTGGAATTCCTGATTACTCGAGATCCCAATCGAGAATCGACTATAGGAATATTGTCAAAATGAAAAATCTAATGTTAGTAAACCCTTACAGCATGTATAACAGTAAGATATGTTTGATATACATACCCAAAAGCTACTGTTGCCACAACCACTTGTATTTTTGAAGATATCCAATCATCTAACACAGAACTTCTTAATTGATTGTTTAAGCCTGCATGATAAGCTACAGACAGCATAATAAAAATAAAAATAAGAAACATGATGTGACCGGTGCCATAACAGAAAAGCATTGTGCTACAGTGGTGATTAGTTACCAGCACATGATATGCCGAAACTTGACAAGTGGGCAGACAAAGCATCACAAGCTGATCTTTCAAGGCAATAGACAATTCCACACACGTTTCCAAGGGATTTCATCGTTGCACATAAATCAGTGTAAACATCATCCAGAAGATCTTTGTACCGCACTGCATAGTCAGAAGCTAAGTCAAGGAGATGACTAAAACAATGAAATACCTTAAAGGGTGTCATACTCAGAAATATTAACAAAAAAAACTTTCAAAAGAAAAATCTAAGAGTCTCATAGACGTTAGTAAACTAAGCTAGATGGACATTAAAAAAAGCTATTACTGCAAGTCTGCAAAATCGAAGAAATCGAAAAAAAATACGAACCATCATTAAGAAAAAGCTATTACTGCAAGCTAGATAGACATTAAAAAAAAGCTATTACAGCAAGCCAGAGACAAATATCATTATTCTGTATTAGTTAATTGCCATCATTCTTGATGTCAAAACCTCTAGCAACACATACTTTCGTCTAACTTATCGTATATTCTGACAAGAGTCAAGACAAAATACGCAGAATCTCACCCTCCTCAAGACAGGCTTAAGAGATTATATCATATTTTAAACTACTTTAAGTTTTCTTCTTCTAAGCCGATTTAAGAATAGCCAAGACACGACACAAGAAAGGGGAGAGGAAGAAAGCAAAATACAAGCACAAAATACTATCATGCCACACTAACCTTCGTAAAAAATATTAGGGCGGTTGAAGGATGATTTGAGGACTAAAGGATTTCTCAGGCACAATGATCCAATCACATCCTTCTGAACCCTGTGCAATCAGAAGCAGAAAGCATTAAAGTTCAAAAACATATCATACAGTTGAACATTGCAAGATAATGAGAATAGACCTATGCTCAACACAGTTTTTGATACAAATAAAAAAAAAAGGCTAAAGAAATTGCTCAAAGTTGTAATCACGTCAAACTCAACAGCATCACGATCAACATTCTTGTATGTTACTCATCGATGTTGATGCTGCAAATAATATAATAAAAACATCCTTTATGGTTAGTGATATGCCTCTATTCCAGTGTATCATTCTGCTTGTGAAGCATTTTCAGCTAACAATTAAATCCAATCAACTAGGCTAAGTTAATGTATGACACATTCCACAAACAGAATCTACTGATGCACAAACTAGTTCTATCTGTAAAATACCTACTACATAATGAAACCAGTATGTTTCGAAATCTCACAACCATTATTTACACTCCCTCCATTTTTATTTTTTATTTTTAAAAAAAGATGAATAATTTCATTATTGAAAAGCCAAACGGCACTTGCAAGTTGCAACAAATTCGTGGAAACGAAAAAAATCTAACAATAACGAAATTACAAATTTCTCATGGAATTAAAGATCTGAGAACATGAATTTGACAATTCTGCATATCCTCGTAATGCAATCTCCATATAGCTTTTGAGGGGATCTCTCGTTCGTCTATATGGCATTCTCATGTTTCAACACACTCGCTTCTCTCTTCAATATTTCTCAAAATATATTACAAGACAGTATCAAATGTATACTCTTCTTTACGCGCTTTGTAAGAAATCTAATGCTATAAGTTTCTTAAATGTTTTTGAAAGTAACTTCTTGTAAAATTTGAAGTCAAAGGCTTACCTCAAAGACAAAAAATACTAATATATAAAAAAGTGGAGGGAGTAACCAAATTTTTAATTTGCCGGGAAATAAACTACAACTTGGAACTCTGTTCTAATTTCAGTACATCAGAACTACATTTGAATGTTTGATACAATCCAACAAATAGACCACTAGTTTCAATAACATCTAGAATTTCTAGCCTGAGTTTCCAAAAGCATGGCTCCGATGAGCAAGATCACATCAGAACTCCTTACAGGCAGCAAAGCCAATAAGTTGAGATCTAAAAAAAGCTAAGAAAATAAGATATGAAATTGACTTATGATCAAATATAACAGACGCTCTTTGTTCTTAGCAGAGGGTTAAAGCTGCGTACATATGATCCCCCTTACCCAGGATGTGGCAGAAGCCATTGAGGCAGTGGGGTAATATTGTTATCGATCAAATGTAACAGCTGCTTTAATATTCAAAGGGTGTGATGAGCAGCTCACTTTGGTGCAGCAGTTGCTGTCAAAGCCAAAATTGGAACATCTGGAAGACGGTCTCTCAGAGAGGATAGTTTTCGGTAGCTGGGCCTGCAGTTAAAATAACTTAAATGTCAGCACTAAATTGGTGATTTTCTCATATATGCAACAGGTGGGGAATATTGGCGTACTAACCTTCAAAAATGTGCTAGTATTAGTCTCCATGATCTTATCCACAAATGAATAACCACCAAAGCAAAGAAAAGAAACTAAAATTAAAAATTTAATTTAGTGATGAATCAAATATGCTTCTCTGGAAAAGGTATATGTGATATGCCATGCACCACAAAATCTTACGGTTACATCTGAACCATCGCTATGCTGGATATTGTCAGTGCATGTAGATTAAGAAAAATTAAGTTGCCACTGTGATGAAGTA
>JAUEKU010168452.1:0-11457 GCA_032274805.1 Gypsophila paniculata
ATGAATTACTATGACTTTTAAAAAAGTATTCTTCTTTTGTGGGACTCTCATGGGAAATAACACTTATTAATTTGATCAGCTTAATGTTCACTTATATATTAATCGTGTCTGGTGAATTATCTTAAACTAACGTTTGAATCATGAAATTAATATAACTATAGTTCATCCGTTCCATTAGAATATCTTAAACTAACATTTTCTCTTTATTTGATTCCCCCACCAGGCAAGGTGATTATTTTTTACAATTATATGGGCCTACTAGAATTTGCGTTTCACTTCCCACGTTGAAACACCACAAATTTAATATAGATGATATTAAAGTGACCCTTATCATACTAATGCGGATCCTCTGTTTCATTTGGTGTTCCATCTTGTTGTATCCCATTTATCTCAGCATTTGACACATTATACACACAACATAAATTAGTAATATTTTTATTACTTGAGATATGATGTGTGCATGTGTCAGAAGGAAAAGCAAGTGGAACACTAGATGAGACACTAATATGAGACATATGATCTCAACACTTATCATACTTAAACCATGGAAATTGTACGCGTAGTTCTTGAGACTCCACAAATTTAGTACTGTATTTGTTTGGTTACTCTTTGAATTCACGTGATTTTCTATTTACTAGGGATTGTATATTTGTAGTGGTATTTATTTGATTGCCAAAAATATTGGAGTTAAAACTTCCAAATCAATTGCAATCCCTTCATTATGTGAGAAGTTATTTACCTAAAAGGTTAGGTAAGTGAAAATTATCATTGGAATTACAAATCTTTTACGTTATTCAAACAACATATAAACAATTCACATAAATTCTAATTCAAGTGAAATTAAAATAAATGGGAATTACAATTCATATGTGCCAATCAAATAAACACTTAATAGATATTAAGGTGACCCTTAACATACATACTAAGACTTTGGAAGTTGTACACATTGTTACCGAAACTCCACAAATTTAATATTGATGATACGGTAAAATAACATGTACTTAGTATATGAAATCACATGTATTGTACAACATTGCATTAAACTCTAATTAATTTAACAATATATGAAATCACATGTATTTCAATTATAACAAAAAAAAGTAAACATTGCTTTAATTTAAATACGCTATTATTAATTTTTTTTTATTTTGAGACAAAATTAATTAATTTGATAAGTTTGAGAATAATTTAGTTGTTTTTCAAAGGAAGAGATTGGGGAAATACAAGGGTACTTAAAGGAAACTTTATAAAAAAAAAACTATTCGTTTTATCATATAATAACTGCATTTGAAGAAGCAATTCTAATTAATTTAACAGTATGTATAGGAAATCACATATATTTCAATTATAAAAAAGTAAACACTGCTTTAATAATTAAGTGCACCATTTATAAATTTGATGATTTTGAGACTAAATTAATTATTTTGATAAGTTTAAGAATAATTTAGCTCTTTTTGAAAGCAAAATAAAGGGTAGATATACAAGGTAGTTGAAGGAAACTTCATATTTTTTTTGGTGAGCAGAAGGAAATTTTATGAAAACATTTACTTTGCTCTCTATCTTCTACTAATTTCTTTCTATTTCACTTTTTGAGGTCAATTTTGTAAAATATAACCACGATTATGTTAAAAACTAGCTCGTATTAGAAATTGACATATTTAATTTACATATTTATATTTACAATTAAAAAGTCTTGCAAAACATATATTTATCTTCCAAAATAAATAACATATAGATATCACAAAAAAGAAGTCAAAGCGCCGTCTTGGAGACCGTGTAATTACAAATGGGAAGAAAAAAGGAAGAAGTATGTGAATAAGTAAAAATCGTATGTAAAAAAATAATTACGATGTACACATTAATGATTACGACTAAATGCTACTCTTCCATTCTAAAATATAAGTCTTTTTCGTTTATCTAGGTAAATCTTTGACTTTCAATTTTATCAAAATATATTTTGAGAAAAATTATAAAAATTACACCATAATATTCTTCACAAAAAATGCTTTCATATGAGTATACATTTCATAATATTTCCTCTTATATTTTAAGAGATATCGAAGAGAGAAGACGTTATCTCGAAATGTGAGAATGACTTATATTTTAGAATGGAGGTACTATTTAGCTCATGTGGAGAATATTAAAGATTATTTGACATTATTTAGGATTAAAGATTGATAATGAAAGGAATTAATGAGAATTTAAATAGAGTTTGCCAGTTTCCATTTTTGTGTCTACTTGGAACTCTAGCTCTGATATTCTCCCGTGTTTGAGTTTGCCATTAACAAGGCTTTCAAAGAGGTTAATTATAATAATCTTCACTCTTTCAATTCATCATCTAATTTTGGCACATTCATTTAATGTTTTACTACTATTTTTGAAAATATATTGATTTTTTTTTTCTAGATTAGATGTAGGAGTAAATGTAATACAATATGGATTTAAATATAGAAGAAGAAGAAGAAGAAGAAGAATTAATGATGGTGTAATTTTTGTAAAGTCATATGTTGTATTTAATGTTTAGTAAGATGGAAATTCAAATGTTTCAATGTGTAAAATTCTCTCCATTTTGTAAATGACCCATGACATATATGCCATGACATTATATATATGTACAAAATAAAATTGAATGGAGAGAGTACTTCGTATTTCAGTTTTTGCACATGTGGTTTAATACGAAGTAACATATAATGTGATTGAAATTCAAAATATTTAGGATTAAAGATTGATAAGGGAAGTAATTAATGGGAATTTAAATAAAGTTTTGGAGTTATGATAAAGAATATTGTGTTTTTCAGGTTTTTTTTTTGCAGTTTCAAGCGTAAGACTTTAATATGGGAAAGAGGAGATAATTAATTCTTGGAATTACAAAGTTATGAAAATTATGTACTCAATAATCAATAGTAAAACAATAAATACGTACTACTTAATTTGTTAGAATTTTATTAACTATTTTTTATGGTTAGGACGGTTACACGATAATTTTATTATGAAAGCTTGACTATTTTTTTACACAATCGCACGGGAGACTTGATATATGATTAGTTAATTCGTAACAAAACTTAAATCGAGATTTTTTTTATTGCAATTGCAACCGTGGATCTGTAAAATACGTGTTTAATAATCAATTTTAGGATAAAAAAAAAGTTTCAAATTTATTTTGAAACTCATTTCTTTAATTAAAAGTTGTCTACTAAATTTGAAAAAAAACGTGTTTAATAATTAATTTTAGGATATAATAAAAAAGTTCTAATTTTTTTCAAATTAAGAACTATTATAAAAAAAATAATAATATTCAATTCGGACGCAAAATGGTGAGAACTTTAAATTATTTTGGAAATATTGAATTTGTGGATTAATATTGAGTGAAAATTAGTATTTTTGGTGATGAATTTTCCTTAAAATAAGAACTGCAAACAAATCCGATAATTTACGTTTTATAAATATTAAATCATATTTCTGGAAATAAATAACGGGTAATTAAATATTGAAATATGATATATACATATTATGTATACATACTTTATAATATTTATTTATTAAATAATTTAGACAACCCCGTGAATTTCTATGGGTGTTATACTAGTATGTTTAGATTGAAGATAATGTTTACATGGCAATGTAAGAAATCTATAAAAAGTTCTACATTGCAATCATTTCCTAAATTGTATTATTATATATTATGTATTATATATTACATCATAAATCAATATATTTCTTACATAAATTACAAGAATTTTTGTATTTAAGTAATCAACATTTTTTCCTTCTAAAATGACTATTACCTCCACTATTATCAAAAATTAACATCCATAATAACATCATAACTATAATATCGACTAACGACGAACTATATTAAAGTTTTAAAAAGAAAACATATTTTTTCCTCATTTAATAACGTAGTATATAATAAGTAACATAATATATAAAGTGGAGTAACAAAAAAATGATTATCTATTATGAATTGTTATGACTCTTAAATAATTTTTTTTTCTGCGACTCTCACGAGAAATAACACATACTAATTTGATAGGCTCAATGTTCACTTATATATTAATAATGCCTGATAAATTTTCTTAAACTAACGTTTGAATTATAAAACTAATATAACTATAATATATGGATTTAATCATAATAAAACTAATATGATTACATAACAAACTATAAAAATTGTGCACCTGCACAAGTGGTAAGTTTAATTGTTATACTGAAATATTATGAGTCAGTTCTATTTAAAATTGGAAAATTTTCCTCAAATAA
This sequence comes from Gypsophila paniculata, assembly GCA_032274805.1. Taxonomy (NCBI): domain Eukaryota; kingdom Viridiplantae; phylum Streptophyta; class Magnoliopsida; order Caryophyllales; family Caryophyllaceae; genus Gypsophila; species Gypsophila paniculata. The sequence continues at coordinate 4,261 of JAUEKU010168452.1, forward strand.
TCCCAAATTTCACTTATCTTCCAAAAATAATACCAAGTTTTGATATTCCCAAAATAATCTCAAATTATCATCATTTATTCTAATTTTGCACCCATAGCAAACAATGTTGGTTTTTTTTTGTCAAATTAATTCATGAAAATATATTAATTGGTAAATATTAAGAATTAAATTTTTGTTTTATAATTCTTAAATATATCGCTATATTAGTATCTCACTTAATTTTTACGAAAAAATAAAATATTTTTCGACTTGGGTGCAAAATGGGAAGAACGATGACAACTTGAGATTATTTTGAGAATATCTAAATTTGAGATTATTTTTGCAAGAAACGTGAAACTTGTAATCATTTAGGCAAATTTTCCTTTAAAATTTGCACATTAATGTTTTTCATTTTGGTGAATTATTTGGAAGTTAAACTTACCTAACCTCCCTAGATAATTCTTTGATACGGAGTATTATTTACTATTGGAAGTTGCACATCAAATTTTGAAGTTGAACTTACCTGAACTCCAAATATTGGAAGTTCAACTTAACTAACTCATGGTTACACGGTTCGCAGTTCGATGCTCCAAACATTGAACTGAGTCGTTTGAACTAGAATGGGGTGCGTTCGCGGACTAGTTCGTCATAATTTGCGACCTAAATGTCCTTAGAGAAAAAAAATTGAGAGAAGAGTAAAAGCCATGAAAATGACTACGAAACGAGGAGAGATATAGTGTGTCTAGTAAAAAGAGAAATATAGGTTTATAGGGAATAGAGGATAATATTTTACACTAATAAATATGTGAACAATGGTTTTATGAATGCACAGTCTTGCCCTTGTAAATGTCCAATAGTGTCTCTTGGAAAAGTTAGTATTTACTTTTACATATTGTAAAATGTGAACATGTGACTTGTATTATCTTTCATTATTATGTTTAGATTTTGTACTAACAAAGGATCTAATTTATGAATTTATTTTAACTTTATTTATTATACCTTAAATCCAGTTCGGTGAAGGTATCGATTTTCGAATTCGAACCCGTTCCACGAACCAAATCGAACCTCGAACTATGTAACATTGAATTAACTTCCAAATTTTGATTTGCAAATTGTCAAAACATTGAAAATTGAACTTCCTAAAGAGCTTCCTAAAACTGTTTATAATAGCTATTTCGTAGTAAATATTAAATAATTCAAATAAATATGATATGACAAGGACATTTTTGTATTTGTCATTAAAAACATATTTTAAAAATTGTTATGAATAAAGTAAAATATTTAAATTACGTTCAAAACCATGCATTAAATAATTGAAACGAACACTATAAAAATATAGTGTGAGATAAACTTTGTGACAAATATAAATAAACAAATATAAATAAACAAATTGGTCTCTTGTGAGTTGTGACACCGTGTCACACTAAAATAGTGTGAGACAAACTAACTTTACTCACTAAGAAAGAAGAAAAAAATTAAAAATTAAAAAAATAACTACCTAATCATGTGAGAGGTCTCGCGATAACGTTATCATGAGACCGTCTCATAAAAGTATTTGTGATAAACAAATATATAGACCGAAAATCAAAAAGGTATTACACTTTCATCATAAACCAATAAACTCATACGCCATACACTAACATATTTAAATTAAAATAAACTCCAAATAAATTATTTATTTTTCTACCAAAAACACACAAAAAAATACCAGCGTTATGAACGGTCGTCATTTAAAAGCTTATTGTACCATGAAAACTAGACGCGTCATCATTTAAAAGCTTACTGTACCAAGTGCAAACATCCAAACCTCAGGTAACAAGTGCCAAAACATTGGAGAAACTTAGTTATCAGTTTTATTTTATTAAATAAAATCAATTAAAAAATTTAATTTTACAACAAATTTGACACGTCAGCAAAAGTTAACGACAATTAGTGGTTCGTTACATATTTGGGCATCATGTGCAAAAACTCAAACCTCGGGATACCATGTGCAGAAACTTGGCAAAGTTATACCACTTACAAAAAATAAAACCTCGGGGTACCAAGTGAATTTTCCATTTATTCTATTACCTACCTTAATATGTACACTCCGTATTACTTAAAATAGATATATCGGTCTTAATTTTAGAATGGGAATAGGTATAACTCACTTACATTCATGAGACAAATTTTTTGTTATCAAATTTTTTGTTATCATTATTACCCGTTTTAAAGTTAATACGAAAAATTTGTGTACCTATAAATACTAGTCTTTCTCTATAAACATGATTCATTCCTTCCTTCAATTTCTACTTTCTAATTTCTAATTTCTAATTCTCGTAATTCAATTCCAATTCTCGAAATCAATCAAACATATTACAGTTCCATTTCAAGAATTTTTCAAAAAAAATGGACCCTTATTTCGTGAATTTCAACAGTATTCACGAAGAATCATCGATTTACGACTGCGAAAGCGGTTTGAGTTCCTCCGGCGACCACTTGCCAACGAACCGCCGGCGAGCGATCGACGTGGAGCTGGATAATACGGAGATATCAAGTGAGTTGATTCGCCGGAGATTCCTCGCCGGCGTCGGAGACACGGCGGAGGTGGTGGCGGTTCACCGGAGGAATTGGTCGGAGAATTTATTAGGTCAAGCGAGAGTTCTTTCGTTTCGGGCCCACGCCGATGCTTTTGCGCGGAAATATGGTGGCGGTGGCGGCGGTGGGGCCAACAATGTGAGGTTTTGTTGGTATGGTGGTGATAAGCATAGAATACGAGACATTTTGGACCGCGGTTTCGGTTTTCGAGACCTTAGGACAAATTATGGTGGCTCTGTTGTTGTATCTCCTGACAACGCCCCGTCTCTTAGGTACATAAATTCTCATATGAGACGGTCTGACGGTGCATTCTTATTTTTGAAAAAAAAAAAAACTAATATGTGGACTAATTAAGGGCCCGTCTCTCACTTATATAAATTCTCAAATGAGACAGTGTGACGGTGTATTCTTATTTTGAAAAAAAGAAAAGATTCAAAAGAAGAATGTGTGGACTAATTAATTATTTTTGTTTTTTGTTTTGATTGTAGTGTGAAGGATTCGAGTGAAGATGCAGACGGATTAAGAGACGTGTTATTCTGCCGAGTATTACTAGGCCGGTCCGAGTTGGTTCGTCTTGGGTCGAACCAATGTTGTCCAAGTTCGGATGAGTTTGAGTCGGGTGTGGATTCGTCTGATAATCCGACGAAGTATATAATTTGGAGTACCCATATGAACATCCACATTTTGCCTGAATTTATCGTCACGTTCAAGACCAAGTCACCTCAACGATCTTCTCAAAGTATAGATATACTCGTATTAATTATTATTAGACGGTTGTATATAGACCGTCTTAACTAAAATTTTGTTGTATTTTTGATAACGAGTGATGATTAACATGTGTATTTTTGAACCAATAAATTTTCCTTATCCGTCTTAAACATGAAAAGGGTCAGATATCATCCACTTGCACATATGACTTATGAGACAAAAATTTTTGCTTTTTCCGCATTCAACTCTTCGTTTTTATTCTAACTAGTAACTATTTGACCCGTCTTAAATAAAAAATTGTGTTTCTAAACAGGGTCTAGTGGTACAATCCAGAATGCCACCGTGAAAGCACCGACGTCGCCGTGGATACCGTTTCCGACATTGTTTTCAGTTCTAGCAAGGATCTTGCCACATAATGTAGTTGCCGTGATCAACAAATTTCATAAGGATTACAAAGTATGGTTAACTTAATCTAATCGTAAGCCTAAATACGTAATTAGAGCATAATAATCATGAGTTTTAGTAAGTTGGTTACGTAATTAAACATTGTTGTTGCATTGTTTTGGTAACAGGAGAGAAGAATTGTTCGAGCAGAAATTATACAAAAGGTGCGACAAGTTGTCGGAGATAAGTTGTTAATAGCCGTCGTCAAAGCATACAAGGGTCGTAATAAGGTAAAATCATTTTTCACTCGTGATCATTATATGTATATGTAGAAATAAAATGCATATTTTTGTACTTTGTATTTTATTTGATCGCATTATACGTCTACACTTATCACGTATGATTTATAGATTTCAATTTTTAGCTATAATTAAACATGATGTAATCAATTTGGTATGCTCTTTTATAACCAGTAGATGATGCTCAATATTGACGCATCGGGTTCATGTGCAATTATATGCCAAAATCATGTTATGTAAGCTATCTTAACATCGCATTACTCTCCTATAAAATTGCTATACGTCATTGAATCGTGCGTGCTGCAAATAATTCATGAGTATTATATATTGTTTTACATTATACAATTGTTTTAGTCGAGAAAAATAAGCTAGTTGTTTTTTATAAGACCATCGATCTATTGTGCTCTACTATTATAATACAATTACTTAATATCAATAAGTAAGGTACATAATTTGTATAAAGTCGTATGTAGCCATGTAGGAATTAGGATAGTCTTATTTGATAATTCGTGTTATAAATTTGGAGACTGGAGTTGATTAATTTCCTTTATCATGCCTTAAGTAGGTGTATATAAACATTTCTGACATTTAATTTTGGAATGTGCAGGAACATAAGGCGAAACATGGCCCGACGTACCATAGAAATCGCGCAATCTAAACAACTAACACTACCAATTAATGATCGAAGAAAATAAGATCACATTACAACATTCACAAGTCTCTGTAATTTTTCTGTATGAATCAAATGCAAGCAAGTTAAATGAGTGTATTAGATTATTGCACAAATAGTACAAAATTTACATTTAATATCTTGTTGAGCAATGATTCTATGAAATCAATAAAGAAAATGACATTTGACTAGTTATTCGAGCGCTAGCTTTTGTATGTTTAGATTTCAAAATTAAGTTGTTAATAATAGGAAACATATATCGTCTTAATATATAAAGATGTAATAATTTGACTAATGATTTATAATGATTTTTAGGATGTTCCATTAGTTAAATGAGGGTTCACATTAGTCTACAAGAGTTGAACCTGAATCAATAAAACGTTTATTTTTACAATAAAATCTCATAAGCTTATACTCCACTATATGTCATTAACTTTATCTGTTTTCATCATTTGTTATGGAGTATTTGCTTTTTATATAAGATAGATTAAAAAATAGATAACAAATGAACAGAAAAGAGCAAATATCAATTCACGAATAAAAATGCTAAAAAACAATCCTATAAATAAACTAAGGTCGATTTATAGATTACATCTTGATTAGAGTACTTGATACTGTATGAGGAAGCACATAGTTCTAGTCTAGGGGGTTTTGTAGGTCACTACATACTCCACCAACATGCATGATTATTCTCCCATGTTGCGTTCAAAACTTCAAACCTATCAAAGGTAATTGGTATATACTTTCCCCCTGAGGCAATTTCAGGCTTTAACAACTAAGTAATAGAGACGGTAACATCGAAAGTCATGTGAGACTGTAACATAACATTTCATAATACAACAAGACTCAAACAAACTTCACATGTCGAAACAGCAAAAACATATATTGAACCGAGAAGTCATGTACATTGCATGATACGGGTCCTAAGACACCAAAATGGTCGTCTATTATCAATGCGAAAGAATTTCCGATCTATAACCTCTCTACAAACATCACACTTCACAGATGTACAGTGGGGGTGAAGAACAATCAAAGACTGCATTTTCATGTTATTACAAGAGAAATATTCACAAATCGGTTTAACCAAAGCAGCAGCAAGATCATACAAATGTGTGTTACAGAGTGTACATTTTCTGATTGAAATCTTCTATGAACATGGATGCTTTGTCTTCGCTGTGAATTTGTTGCACTATATCTGAGTAAATCATATCTAATGGTTGCAAATATCAGTATTATCATCTTCTCTGTGCTGAGTAAAAAAGCTTCAGAAATATTGGTACTTCTTTGTCAAGTTTCCACCAGTTTGACAAATAATTTAAGAGATGGTGGAAGCCTGTAATTCCAGGCAAATTAAAACATGTTACGATGATGGCATCACGCTGATGCCTCAAAGGCTCTCTCGCCAATGGCAAAGTAGAGGGAGTCGGGTGTACAGTCTCCAAAAACTTATGTTGACATCACGGATCATGCTGGTGCCTCAAAGGCTCCCTTGCCAATGGCGTACTAGACTACTAGAGGGAGTCGGGTGTACACAGTCTCCAAAAACTTATGTTGAGTGCAAATATGCAGATAGAACTTATATTAAGAAGACATATATTATGTTACAAAATCGTTAGCCAACTAGGACAATACACATCATTTACTAACTAAGAATAAATTTAGTATCATGCAAAATCGTTAGCCAACAAGGACGACATCTATCATCTACCAGCTAAGATGACATTTGTCATCATGATTCATATAAGAGTAAATTGAAAATAACCCCCTTATAAAATCAAATTTTCTAAAATTACCACCTAAAAACAAGTTTTAAAATTACGACCTTTTAAAGCATTTTCATTAAAAATTGCTACCAAAATTCATTTTCATAGATCAAATTACATTTTTATTATCAACTAGTCACTTTTATTATTGTGAATAAATTTATAGCCACATGCTTTTGATCCAACCATCATCCAAAATCGTTATACAATGAAGTATTATCTTTGTTGTTCTTCGTAGATCAAATTACATTTTTACCTACTACTTTTCAAAGGAAACAAAAAAAAAAACTATCTTCTTGTTGTGAGACCGTCTCACTCACCCAAGAATTTGTGACAGTTATATACAAAGCATACAATCAATTTTCGCAACGAAAATAAAAAAAGCTAAACAAATGATTAACATCGAAGATTATTCGTTGATAAAACAACAACTAGAAATTAAAGCAAAGCAACCAATGTACATCTCAATCAACAACTCCTTAAACAATCATAATAATTTTTTTTTTTAAATAAATAAAAGTTGTAGAATAATATATTGACTATTAAATGAAAAAGTGATTAATTAAGTGTAGGATTCATCTAAGAACTTTATTTAAAGGTTTTTTTTATTGTGCTTAAAAGTTCTTATATGTTTAGATCATAGATAATGTTTACATGGCAATGTAGGAATTTTATAAAAAGTTCTACATTGCAATTTTTTCCTAAATTGTATTATTATATGTTATATATATTATATATTATATATATATTGCATCATAAATCAAAATATATCTTTCATAAACTACAAGAATTATTATATTTAAGTAATCAACATTTT
>JAUEKU010168463.1:0-11457 GCA_032274805.1 Gypsophila paniculata
GGGTTTCATCTTGCAGGACCATCCATGGAGCTCTCAGCCTAGCATGGAGGCCGTCTTACCGCCGACCCGAGGAGGCTTATTTTTACCCGAAACAATAATTATGGAGTATTTGAATTTCTAGGTTAACTTGAAACTATACGACCATCGAATTCCTTTTCTGCCAATTTCACGAAAAATATATTCAAGACCGTCTTCCTGTTTAGAAGTTTTGTTTTGATCATCATATTCGTCATGATATAGTGACATAGAACGCTTGATCGAGACCAGACTCTCGACATAACCTCCCATCGAGCGGTGGAGTGACCCTCTGCGACCGGTGGCCTTAATTTGGTTGGTGCAATGTTCATAATAGCTTACCTCTTGGTTTTGTCCTTTCTTCGCCACGAAAAGTAATTCTCTATCGCTTAACCACAAATTCAATGGCCGCATAGGCTCGTCATCAGGAGACTTAACTACCAACTCTTTGATCCACCTCTGATCGGGACCGCCTTTGAGTACCCACACCTCGCAACTCGAATACCGATGATGAACACAACTTATGCAAGCCACCCATTTGCTCGTTGATAATAGTTTATGTTCGTGTGTCTTCGGGTCTTGACATTCCGGCAGGGGTAGCTCCTTAAAAACCTCTTCTACCATGTCAAACGATACGATAATCCTCTTTTCAATTAGTTTCGTGACCAAGGGCTCTGATTGTACCTTTTTCCCCAACCAATTGCATATTCTTCCATTTGCGTTTAAAGCAAAATACCCTCTCCAGTAAGTATTGCAAGTTTGAAGATTCGCGCTATTAACAGTGGCGTACCCAGGATTTCAATGGTGTGGGTGCACCCGAGAAAGAAATTGACATCGATTTTTTTTGGTTTTACGAAAAAAAATGGACATTAATTTCGCACGAGTGTATGTTATATTGTAAGATTAAAAAGACAATTAGTACAAATCTTCGAAAAGAAGTTCAAGAAAAATAAAACTTGTAAGTAACTTTTATTAGAGTTACATGCTTCAAAATTAATTTAAATATTTTCCAATCAATTTCTGATAAAACAACGCTTAGTAGGACAAGAATTTTGTGATTTTTTTTAAAATGTTAACTACTCGTATATAATTGTGAGATGGTTTGAGATGAAAATTTTCAAAATCAAATTTTGTGTAACGGAGTATTATTTTTATTATAAGCTCTAAAAAGAAGATTAAGACTCCAATTACACACTATGGGTTGAGCCCAAAGCCTGATAACCAAACATAAAAAAACGTTTCTCAAGACAAAACAATAACACCACCAAGGGATTCGAACTCCCCACCTCCAGGATATTGAGGATTGTGCATTGCCAACTATGCCAACCCATCTTTACTGCTTATACTGTACTTCGTAACTTAGTTTTATTTGTTTATAAATTGGCAGTGGGTGCACGTGCACCGTGGTGCACCCACCTAGATCCGCCGTTGTTAATACCTATATATCCATACCTAGAAATATCAATTTTATATGTTTATTTACCGATGACTTGATATAATTTTTAAACTAAATTGAGTTACAAAGTATACTCTATTCTATAATAAATAATACAAAATATGCTGCTAACGAACACCTATTGGCAATTTGAATACACTTGACAAAAGGGTTATCCGTGTTAGATACTAATCGGGTCAATTTGGATCGAATTAATTACTTTTTGAGTATGTTGAATTCTGGTTAAATAAGCTCGAACATTTTGTCAAGTGTGTACTAGTTAGGTAAATTATTTAAAGACAAAGGTCAATTAGAGGCTAATAATTCCAATTTTGGGCATATTCGAATTCATCTATCATGATAATTGTAAGATTTAGTCAAACTAATTAAATCCGTTTAGAAATTTTAAGTCGGATCTAATCTTAATCAAGCACTTATAACAAGAGGTGGTTAAGGGTCGGGCCAGGGTTGGTTGGGTTGACTAAGGCTCGACCCTTTGGAGAGGAGGTTAGGTTGGATTGGTTCAAACTCGATCTCAACCCAGCCATTTGCTTATTAAAAAACTAAAAAACAATAGATACGTGGCCTGTCGAACCAAGCTGCCAAAATTTTGATCCAAACCCAACCCAGACTGAACCCCAAAAATAGGCCTCTGAGGCCGGGCCGGGCCGACTAATAAGCCACCTCTATTGATAAGTTACACTCGTAACTCAATAAGATGGTCGAAAGTGCAAGTCAAGTTAGTCAACCCAACCCGACCCGCCATTCAAGGCCTAACCATCCGTAATTCCGTATACTCGTGTAGCTAACCATCAGTCTACATATACATATCAGTAATTAAGCTTCTTGAAGACTACTAAGCAAGTAACATCATTAGCACAAGAAGTATCTTTCTCTTGGAAATTGGTGAGCCCTTTGTTCTTATCTATTCCCCCGTCTTTGTCAAGTTTTAACGTTTCATTTTTGATACAAAAATAAATGCAAGAAATAAAGGTATATAAAAATAAATATACAGAAGTCATTATCGCATGCTTTGGACTGGGACAGAGGGAGTACGTCTTTATTTTTATATCTGTTCTTCATTTTATATACTTCATATGTTGCATGCATCTTTCCTATGGACTATGCTTTGTAATTTTCAGCTGAACATCATCTTGAGGTTTGTTGTTTGTTTCATCCATGTTTCTGTTGTTTTGTTTAGTATAATTAATGTAGTTTGTGATTTGTTTCCATGGTAGTATGCTTTAGGAGGATGAGTTTTGTGTTAAGAGTATAAAACCGATCCTAGAACTCGAACTACCAATTTAAGCTTCTGGTTGATATGGTTACTTGACATGGTATTAGAGCCGTGCTACCAAAGGTCACGGGTTCGCAATAAGGGTTTGCTGTTCTTACCCTTGCATGTTGAAAGGACGAGCCTAACGGTGTATTTAGTATAAAATTGAAATTTATCGCGTCTCTGTAGGCCGTATTCACATGATTTTCAATTCATACTTCTATTTTAAATGCTTGAATTTTGGGGTAGATGATGAAATGTGCATTGCATGTTTGATATATTCAGCTTTAAAGGTTTTGATGTTGTTAGTGATGTATCAAAGTGCCGTAATTGTCCCCGTTTGAAGTGGTCATGGAATGAAACGGACACCATTTAATTGGTTGGTACGTATGTGACTAGCATCGGATATTCGGCAGCTAATCAATCAGTTTTAGTCGCTAATAGTTACGAGTCTTATGGCTTATAATTGTCCCATGATTTCCTATGTTATTAGCCTTATGACTTGAGTATTATTGACCTATGCTGCCTTGTCTCTGAATTTCAATGTCATAGACACGGTTTAAATTTCGGACATGATACCACATCACGATTGGGTTATCAAAACTAAGGTTTTAAAGTTACCACGATTACCTTTTGAAGTAGTATTGATTGAATATATAAAGTGCAAAAACCGAGATCAGGCCACGTTAACCGATTTGAATGTCAATCTGGAACCGAGATTTGTTATCATGGTCACAGACTCGCAGTTTTGAGATACTTTCAGGTGAACATGGTTAACCTCAAGGTGCTGGTAATCCCACTCTTACTTTCGACTCTGTTGTTTCCCCTCGTCCTCTCCACATCCAATGACGGTCTATTTAGAATCGGACTGAAAAAGAGGAAACTGGATCGAAACAGTCGAATAGTAACGCAGCTTGGGTCTAAAGATAGGAAAGTATTGAAATCTTTTCTTCCGAATTATCTTCTTGGCGACTACGGAGAAGTTGAAGGAACTGACATTGTTGCCCTCAAGAATTACATGGATGCGCAGTACTTTGGGGAGATTGGTATCGGTACTCCTCCTCAGAAGTTCACTATTGTTTTTGACACGGGTAGTTCTAACTTGTGGGTGCCGTCATCTAAGTGCTACTTCTCTGTAAGTTAAGCCACAATTCGAATAGTTGATGTTGATTTTGTTTTTCCAATTACGTATGCAACTCTTACAAACGGTATTTTGCTTTCCAGATTGCGTGTTACTTTCACTCCTTCTACAAGTCTACGGTGTCCAGAACGTACAAGAAGAGTGGTTTGTACCTTTTGATTTCAGAGATCGTATAGTCATTGAAGTGCAATTTCTGGTTCTTTGGTTTGTGTATGTAATCGTCAACTAACTCTTTTTTCTTGGTTTCAGGGAAACGTGCTGCGATTAAGTATGGTACTGGAGCTATATCTGGCTACTTCAGCAAAGATAACGTCGAGGTCGGCGACCTCGTTGTAAGGAACCAGGCAAGTGAAATCACTATTAATTCTTCCAACATTTGGATTGGTACTTGTCTATGTTCAAGCAACTTACTGTATTTCCGTTCATCAGGAATTTATAGAGGCAACCAGTGAACCGGGTACCACTTTCGTGTTTGCCCATTTTGATGGTATACTCGGTCTGGGCTTTCAAGAAATCGCAGTTGGAAATACAGTGCCTGTCTGGTAACTGTCATCGGCTCACCTTGAAACATATTTTTCACATATGACCTTTTTCATTTCTCGAGGCCAGTGGTTTGACTTTTTTTTTTCTAAGACAACATATATATACTGAGCCAAGGGGAGTACGATATTTTCTTTTCACGCGAGTTTTTTTTCGGTTGATTTGAGTAGTCCAGGCTCACTATGTAAGAAACTTTAGAAAATGATGAGGCATGTACTCTTTGTGCAGGTACAACATGCTCAAGCAAGGGCTTATCAAAGAACCTGTATTTTCATTTTGGCTCAACCGTAATCCTGAAGAAGAGGAAGGCGGTGAAATAGTGTTTGGCGGTGTTGACCCAAACCACTTCATAGGCAAACACACTTACGTTCCTGTGACAAGGAAGGGTTATTGGCAGGTATTCATATACGCACTAATTAGTACGGAGTAGTTTGAACATGTTATCTAATCGGATCAGGTGTCTCACCGAAATGATTTTTTTTGTTGACAGTTTGACATGGGTGATGTTCTTATAGGTGGAAAAACAACAGGTATACACTTGGTGTCGACATTCAAAAAGTACTCCGTATAAAACAGAAGAGTTTCTACAATATTAAAAGCGATTTGACCTGCGGGCAGGAAGGAAAACGGATGCATCCATCTTTTTTTCCTTTTCCTTCATTTCCCGTCAAATCATTCCATCTAAACTAAGGGAAAATCTTACTGAAGCTGGTTTTGCTTTTATGTTTCTCTGTTATCGATCTTATTTTAGCTGTTGACGAGCATTATTGGCATTTTTTTTTGCAGGTTTCTGCTCTGGTGGATGCGCAGCAATTGCAGATTCTGGAACTTCATTGTTGGCTGGTCCTTCGGTTTGTACTAGTCTTCATCTTCAACTTCCAGTGTAGCTTTTGCCTTCTCCGGTGGATGAAAGCTTTTGATAAAAAAAATGCTTTAATGCAACAGTTACACCCACTCATGGTCTTCCGAAGGAGATTGCTGTTTTTTGCATTGGCATTTTCTTTTGCTGGATTTGACATTCAATATTTCAATAGTTATCTTATGTAGTTATCGATTTCTAATTGAATAATTTGCAGACAATCATTACACAAATAAACCAGGCAATCGGAGCTTCCGGTGTTCTGAACAAGGAGTGTAAGGCTGTGGTGAAGCAGCACGGACAGACAATGGTTGATCTTCTCATTTCGCAGGTGAGTATATCCCGCCTCCCCCTAGCGTCTTCGGTGACTCTCTGGATTGTCCTCAATATTTCCAGTACGACGCGACAATGAAAGTATGTTACTCCGTATCTTAGTTGATCTATTCTTTTTTTTACCAGGAATCTCCTAACAAGGTGTGTTCTCGAATCGGTCTCTGTGCATTCGATGGCAAACAAGGTGTTAGGTAAGCTTGTAATGGGGAAATGTTTTGTTTCAGTTCTTTGTGTTTCTATAATTCTATATAAGAATGTAGAGCCCCTTCCTTTGTTGTGGGTCGCGCCTTGACTGCATGAGTAGTTTTCCTATTCAACATTGGTGATTCGTAAAAATGATGGAACACTTTTCCACAGCATGGGGATTGAGAGTGTATTGGAAAAGGAGAGCTCTGAGAATTTATCCGGTGGAACACATGATGCTATGTGTTCAGTTTGTGAGATGTCCGTTGTGTGGATGCAGAATCAACTCCAGCAAAATGTGACCCAAGAGCATGTAATAAGCTATGTCGATGCGGTGGGTAGTCGTGGTAGTTGATTGTTAACATCAGAAAGAACTATCGTGTTTAATGCCCATATAATGCATACTGACGATGCTCTCTAAAAACATACAGATGTGTGAGCAGATGCCAAACCCAGCTGGAGAAATAGTGGTCGACTGTAACAATCTTTCCAGGATGCCTCCGGTTTCATTTACAATTGCCGGCAAACAGTTTGAACTTAGCCCCGAAGAGGTACTACACTACTGCATACTTCAGCCCGTGTTGTTGCTGCTATAACCCATGGTACTCCCTTTCTGATTTTATTGGCTTCAAAACGATCCTTGACCAATGAAGCCTATAAAATTAAACAAAGGGATACCTCATATTGACCTTACATTTAGAGACGAAAAATCTGTGATTGAAACCTCATTTTGACTTTACGTTCAATCATCTGTCGGATTCTTCTCAGTATGTGCTAAAGATTGGAGAGGGACCTGCGGCACAGTGCATTAGCGGATTCAGCGCTATGGATATTCCTCCCCCTCGTGGACCTCTCTGGTATATTATGCATCCTTTTGACGCCTTCTGTGGGATTTCTTCACCAGTTTGTAATGTCGTTTTCTTATGCCTGACTTCTCCCTCAGGATTCTGGGAGATGTGTTCATGGGACGTTACCACACTGTGTTCGACTTTGGGAATCTCAGGGTTGGATTTGCCGAAGCTGCATAATGTCACCTTGCCTTTCTCCTTTCCTATGTTCAGTGTGTTCCTAAGCTCACGAGGCCATTTCCTTCGGCTATGTATGTGTAGCATTGCATCCTGTCCAACTCAGAATCTACGTGTAGCGTTGTGTAGACTGTAGTGTCATCATGTCCTGCCAGTGTGACTTTGTAAATGCCTCTTTGCTTGTGTAATGGATGCTGGCCTTTTGATTTCCTTGTTGCAAACTACTTGCAACGCTCGTATGGAAGACTAAGATTTCTCGGAATTATGATAGAGGATGAATGATGCCTCTCATAAACAACTGAAAAAATCAAATGCAAACAACCTAATAGAATGGAGTAGTACGGGACTACGTTAGTGTCGAAATGCTCTCTTTCGTATTATCATATCGTCTTGCCTAAAATGCACTTTGATATAATCTTTCCACTTTACCGTTTCGCTTGACATATTTGTTTCTTCAACATTTTATAAATTGAAACATGGAATGCTAAGAGTAAATTGTGTAAGACTGATAAGAGATCAAAGACATATTAGACCGGCATTTTAAATTGTGTAAGACCGTTTTTTTTAATTCCGATATTTTAGAACCCGAAAGGCATGACATCATGAAGAAAGTTGAACCAGAACATGAAGTAAAATTGATTGCTTTAGGATGTAGATTAGTAGGATAAGAGGGTGATTAAGTGGTCTGTTAACACTTAACAGCTGAAAATCTTCATACGTTAAGCTCAACTTTGCTTCACTCTTACACACTTCTCTGCATTTTCCTCCATTATCCTTTGTTACTTTTTCATTGTTATTCTATTACTCCGTACTTTTCTATATTCACACATTCATTGTTTCTCCCACGAAAAAGAATTCGATCGAATTAGATCACGAATGAGTAGGGATGTCAACTGCGGTCGAATTCACCCAAAATTTGTTGAAAACACGAATTAAATGGATATAAAATGGGTGACGGATGAAACAGATGACAGTTGAATGATGGATTAATCTAATTATTCAGTTTAACATAAATGTCTTAGATTCACTCAAAACTTAATTCACCCAATGTAAAAGGATGTATGAAAACAAGAAATAAATGGGGGTAAAACTGGTGATGGGTAAAACGAATAATAAATGAAAGATAGGTTAACCTAATAATTCATGTTACAACAACCGTCATATAAATTCGAATAAATAAACCCGTCCCTAATCAGGGGAGAAAAGGTTTCATAATCATTGAAGACCACAAATAAACATAATTAACATTATCCCTCACAAGACTTGAGCAAAATCAACTCTTTTTTAATACAATGACCAATTTTTAAGTGGCCAATCATAATGTTTTCCTAAATCTACGTTGTAAACTTTATAAGATTATCCAATCAACAGAGTGTACATAGTACGTACGGAGTATTAGGCTAATTAAACCCGAAAATAATGATTAAGATGGCTAACATTGTAGCTAATGATGCACTTAACCTGGGATTAGCTACCTAAGCACGTTATCACGTGCCCCCATGTGAAGGCTAACCAAGTGATTCGTATCTTTCTTTGCTAAGTTAGCTTCCTCCTACGCTCCTTTCGAAATCGATAGTCGAGATGTATTAACCAAGTGGTAAAGATCGGATATGCATATAGTGATAGAAACTAAAATTTTAAAAAGGGATGCACTTTTATTTATACAAGGAAAACATGACAACATATCACAATATAATACTCCGTAATTATACGAGTAATATTTACGGTCTTACATGAATTAAAAGTGGTTGAAAACAATCCATAGAAAGAAACTTCAATAAAAACTCATACATGACTCTAGTAATGTTATAAGCGATGTTATTCATAATTCATACACAATCAGCATAAAAATTAAGACAACTATACTCATTTTTAAAAGAAATCAAAAGGAATAAACTTAAAGTTTAGAATAATTTAGACTCGTTATCAAAGATTGAGGAACCGAGTTCAAAAACTTTCATGAAATACTTCCCATCTCTAATAACTCTTATGAAAGACGGTCTTACAAACTCAAATCGTAAGATCAACTAACCATAAATACAAGTATATCGAACATGTTGTTAACTTGTATCAGAAAACAAACTTACACAGTTCATAATGAAAAACCGTTTTTCCGAGATTTCGGGAAAAGAAAAACTCTAATGAAGGGACTTAAGGGAGAATATGGGAAATCTCCGACATAATATGAAATCATATGGGTTTTTTGAATGTAAGATTCTTTGCTTTTGACATGTGAAGATACCTCCAAAGTTCACAAGAGCCGTCATATTTTGGAGTAAAGCAAACAACAACGCCGTCCATTGGTCATTATTATTATTATTATTATTATTATTATTATTATTTTTCACTTTTTTTTTTTTTCTTTATCTTTTTTCTTCTTAAGCAAACTTACACTATTTATACCTTCACTTCAAACATTTCCAACAAACCTCAACCAACAACATAAACACCATCACTATCTAACAATTCAAGTCATTTCTCCTCTTAGAAATTTGTTTTCTAGTCCCATTCGTCCCAATCAACTGTTCTCTGTTGATTTTTTTTATGTAAGGGGACTCAAACGTTGATAATAATTGACAAGTAGAAAGAGTGTATGTACAAGTTTTGCACATGGAGTGGAGGAAGGGAAAGCTCATTGGTCGTGGATCGTCAGCTGACGTCTCCCTAGGGAGGGATTGTCGTACTGGAGACGTTTTTGCGGTCAAGCATACGCCATTGTCAAGGTCAAGTGACCTTCGAAAGGAGGAAGAGATACATTCAAGCCTTAAATGTGCTCAGATAATTGAGTACAAGGGGAATGATGTAACTTTAGAAAATGGTCATTTCTTCTACAATATTTTGTTAGAGTATGCCTCGGGTGGCACGGTTATTGATGTGCTTCGCAGTAAAGGCGATGGCCTAAGCGACCCCATTGTTCGGGGATACACAAGAGAAATTGTGAAAGGTCTAGAGTACCTACATTCTAGAGGCATAGTACATTGTGATATTAAGGGGGCTAACTTATTGGTCACTAATGAAGGGGTGAAAATTGGGGACTTTGGATGCTCAAAGCGGGTTGATAATGTGGCAGTATTGCATTCCTCGATCGAGGAGATCACTGGCACCCCAATGTACATGGCCCCTGAGGTGGCACGTGGCGAGGAACAAAGCTACCCAGCAGATGTGTGGGCCTTGGGCTGCACGGTTCTAGAGATGGCTACTGGGCTGCCCCCATGGTCCAATATCACTCAAGACCCAATTTCAGCACTCTATTGGATCGGGTTTACCGGAGCATTACCGGATATTCCTGGATACTTATCGGATGAAGCTAAGGACTTCCTGGATAAATGCTTAAAGAGAGACCCAAAGGAAAGGTGGTCAATGCCTCGACTGCTTAACCATTCATTTCTAAACGGTGATGGGTTGATCCATGAGCCTAGCTTGGATACTCCGACAAGCGTATTGGACCCAAGTCTTTGGGAGAGCATGGAGCATTCGGATTCAACGCCGAGAAATTTGACCCATGAGGGAAACACCAAGTCTCCAAATGAAAGAATAATAAGGGAGTTAGCAGGAGATACATCTCTGGAAACGATTTTCAATTTGGTTGATGATGATGATGCTTGGATCACAGTACGAAGTGAAAACAATAATGAAACAGAGAATTTTGTAAGCCGATCAGGTCGATCTTTGACCCAAACAATTTATACTCACCACTTGCCCAAGCCCGAAGTAAAGACCATAGTAGAATGTTTCACTTGTGAATGTATGCAGGTGTATTCATCATCGTGTTTTAGTGTGTCGAAATATTTCTTTAAACATTTGTATGAGTATATTAGAATTATTTGTGTCTTAGGCATTAGAAGCAATGACATGACAGCAAAATTATTAAATGTTCCTGACAAAAAAGTTTGTAATAGATTGTTTTTTGTCAGTAAATTCACAAGTAATTTTAGAATATGCACTGGTTTACAGAAATTTTGTGAGGGCGTAATTCGATACGGAGTACAATTTTGTGGCAGTCTAGTTTATCGTACATAGCCTTAGAAGAACTTAACCTACGCTGAGTGTAATCTAGCTCAGCCTGCTTGACCTAGGTAAAACCGATCTCAGTCTCATAACGACTCAGTTACCATCCAATGGCTACGCGTCTACACTAGCATGTCCGGACTCGAAATCAGGAACAGCTATTGTCAATAATCTGGTAATTTAAAAGATTCAAACTTTTACTGTGTATTACTCAAGCAAGGCAGCATTATCGTTAAATAACTACAGGTACTAAAGTATTCACAAAATCAATACTCCGTAATACTCTATATCGAATAATGCTAAATGGAAGGGGATGAATGAATACTGACCTTTGCATTTTCAGGTGTCGTATGCTTCATGAGAATGATCCCAGCTTAAATAGCGGCTTCTTTTGTGCTGCTTTGCATAACTCTGCAAATTTTCTCAAAAACAAACACTACAAGAAAATCTTGGTGAGAAATACGGCAAATAGCGTAAATCAACGGGCACAGTATACTATCCACGGATGACGCTGTATCTAAATATGAAGCACAGACCTAACATCAACGAGCTGGTATCTAAGTTTCTAAGCAAGCACACTATGGACAAAATCAACAAGACCAACGATCTAGGGCGCTGAAAAATCAACGGGCAGCACTTACA
>JAUEKU010168474.1:0-11457 GCA_032274805.1 Gypsophila paniculata
AGGGTTTGTAATGGTGGTCCCCACCTCACCTCCCATGCTAACTTGCTAAGTGATAATCTACCTGTTAAACCCAAATAATTAATTTAATACTCTACTAATTATAATAATTGCCTGATTTGTTGATTAGTACACAATTGCTAAACTACTGTTTGCTTCTTAGACAACCATTCATGTATGTGTCCTGCATTTTTACAGCAAGCTAAGATTGAATATTTGGAGCTAAGTTAGCCAGGGGTTCTTCAATTACTATAAACTACGATGTCCAACTTTTGTGTCTCATCTTGCATTTCGTTATACTATTTTTGCATTTCGTTATACTATTTTTGAACAATAGCAATAGAAAAACTAGAAATAAAATTATATTCTTCATATGTTTGTCATATTACACCAATCCCAATTATTAAGCACAATATGGAGAATTTTATATAATTCTAATTTACATATTCAATGTACAAAACTTTATTTTTGTACGAAAATAACGAAGGATAAAAAAATTTTCACAATTTTTGATGATAAAACCAAGTTCTTATTATTTTAGAATTGAGGTCTTAAAATAAATAAAAACAAATTTATTGACACAGCAACTAGATAACTTTACCATAGAAAAACTTTTGGGGACAAACTCGAGATAAGAGAACCCTTGCTTCAATTACTCTTATGTCACATAATCATTCATGATATAAATATTGAAAATGTATTTGGGTTTGATATTGTTTCAAAAGGAGAAGGGTGCCGGAAAGGAGATGAGACAATAAATGGGGCAGGGAGCCAGGGAATCTCATATACTCTTTGTAGAGCATTGCAGCGAATGGTTGATGTTTCACTATAACAAAAAATAAATCACTTTGGTGAGACATTTTACTTTATTTACATAATAATAAAATTTAAAATAATAGTAAGTCTTTGAATCTATCGAAACATTACATTATTACCATTATGTTTGTAACTAAAAATGCAATAAATCTTCCTTAAGATGGATCATCCGTTTTAATAATAAAACGGGACAAGTATAATTCCATTGTCAAGTATCATCCCACTCGCTTCATCGCTTGTGTATATAGTATATAAGACAAGTCTTATTTTTTACAATGTATTCTACTTTTATTTTATCGATCCATTCATACTATTTAACCTATATCTTAAAATTAAGCTGGATATACTCATCTTAAATAAGAATTTGTACAAAAAATGAAAAAATGCGCCACAAAAGTATATACGTTACATTACAAACTATCTAAAAACAAGATTTGCAAATAAAATAAACAAAAGTACGTAGCATCAGGTGCGTAAGTAGGATTCTTAAGCATACGTAGAGTAACATGAAATATGCAAATTAAAAATTTAATTAAGAAAAAATTCTTTAAATAAAATTGGAAACATGATTCAGAATTCCAATAAAAGGAGTTAATTAATTAAGTTGATATATTTTAAATCAAATGTATTAATTGTAGGAGACACATAAAGGACCCCTTTGATTAATTAGTGGTCAAAGGAATAATGTTTTTGTTAATTACTGCTCTTAATTATGTAATTAACTTGCTTTTTGGACCTGACACATAACCATTGGAGTATCACTAATACATAGATGCTTTGCTTAAACCGGCCATTATATTAACCCTAATGGGGTTTCTAATTTATGCTTAATATATAGAGTTAGTATATACTTGTTTTATAGTAGCGATTTTTCTAACATGTGATAAGTGAGCACACATTAAGATAATTAAAATGATATGGATGTTAAATATGATGAGAGAGGTAGAAGCTAAACTATAAGATCATTGTATAGTTGTAAGCATACAACAGGTTATTATCATTTGTGACTATTCGTTACTATTATCAAATAAACTATGCATACCGACAAGCTTAGCTTATGTATACATACAGATACAATTTAGTAAATTATGTTTATAAAACTTAAAGAGACAGCTAAAAATAATGAGACATAGGTATACATATATACAACAATCTCGATCATACGATAAATTTATAATTTATACAATGATATTTGGGCATGATATATATCCAAATCTAATAGCTCGGTTGGAATGGGGGTAATTATTAAGGGAATAATAAAGCTCAAAGCAAGAAGAAATGGAGGAGATTGGTGGTTCATGGTGGTTGTAGAGAGTAGAAAAATGAGGTGAGGGAGGAATAATTACCCCCATATGGGGGTAATGCATTACTTAGCGGGGGAGGTGGGTAATTATTCCCCCTAATGGAGCAAATATTATACTATGTTTCTCATCTTCATCTTCTACTTCCATTCCCTTCCTCCATTTTTTAGTTCATTTTACTTCTATTACTCCTCTAATAATTACCCCCATTCCAAGCGAGCCCTTAAGGGAACGATAAATGTATCTAAATGAGAGATGCCACTTGACAACATAGTATTAGGCGCCTGCCACAAAACTATGTGCTCACCTACAAACCCTTTGTCACGACAGCTCATTCATAGCCGATGTACTCTTACGGTTTCGGTGTTTAATACAGATGAGTGTCCAATTTATCAGCTTTAAGAGCAATCAAAATTTGTATACTGCAGGTAACATAGGGACCAGAGGCAATATGAATTAAAAGCTGGCACATACCAATCTAGTTGATGAAACGTCATTCCATCCATGTGTGACATCAGACAGGTCTTTCAGGGTTGTTCCCACATAAACAAAGGCAAATGTGATAGGCTGCACCAGCAAAAAGGTAAAGTAATAAGATATACTATAAGAAATGGGAGATCGGAGATTGGGAGGAGAGTCAGGAGACAAAAGCTTAGACAACTTGAAGCAACTGAATAGGAGAACATACCATCATACCCAACCAAGTTGCTAGCATGTAAGCCCCTAAGTTGATGGGAGTTACAGATAAAAGGTAGTTCAGCATATTGAATGGTAGGAGGGGTACAAGTCGAAGAAGGAAAACAATCTGCAAAGGGAAATTAATCTGTTAAATATGTACTACATTTACGAGAGAATAAAACATATTTAACAATATTTGTACGCATTCTTTAGGTCTTTAGGTAGACACAACTAAGCATGCAGCAGCCACTTTATTATAAGAAGAAATGCAGAGATCCCTTACCCCGGTCAGTTGTTGAGACTCAAATCTTAAGGTCAGATGGGAGAAATTCCAATTTCCAAGTAACAAAGCCAGATTTTTAAAATGCATGACAATGAGCATAAGGAAAACAATGCGTGGCGACTGGAGATGGATGTTTTTGTCGTGAAATTATCATCATTAAAACTTGAAAACTAATACAAAGGATACCTTAAAGCCAGATCTCTGAATAGCAATAGCAACTGCCTGAAACTTGGGATAATTATTGAGCTTTGACATAACATAAGATCTACCAATCTGCAAAATTTTGAAACGGTAAAACGAAATTTTATGAGTAAAATGTTACGGCATTAGTTATCAAAGCCTGATAAAGTTGGAAAAAGAAAGAACAAAAGAGCAGCAAGCACATATACAACTACAGTTTGGCACTAGGAAGTGCCAGAGACTAACTGTTCTGCCAAGAAGGAAAGCAGCTGTAGCACCGATGGTAGCTCCAACTGAGTCGGCAAGAAATCCCAACGGCAGCCCGAAAAGATAACCTCCACCAAGCTGAAGAGCAAAACAGGACGAAAATCAGGACCTTGCGCACTTAGTTCATATAACATATACAGGGAGTCAGTCAAATATACTGTAAACCTGACAAAATGATAAATTCACATACCGTGAGTACTGAAGCTGGAACTGCTAGAACTGTGAGAGGGATGTATGCAATTGCCCTGGAAATATACGATACTTGTCTCTGTTAAGCTGCAGTGTCAAGAGGACAGCATTGGTCCAACTTAACTAGTTGGTCTGGCTCTACGCAGTTCGTCAATTAAAGCCGTACGGCCAATCATGTAAGAAGAAAATAAGATGATGAAAACACTTTCCTTCACATGTGAGGCCCACTAGAAACCCAGGGTGAAACCATGGGAGCGCACCGGAGTGGTAACTCACGGGGACGGAAATAACCCAAACCCACCGCTAGAAACCGAACTCACATTGGAACGGAATTAACAATTCTCAAAGAGGCCCTCCTGTGCTGGCATAATTTGGGCCAGTTCAAACTTATTGAACCCAAGACAAAACTCGGGCTCTGATACCATGTTAGACGACCAGCTCAACCAAAACCTTAAAGTGATGGTTAAGGCCTAATAATTGGTCTTATACTTTAACACTCTCCCTCACGCGGAGGCTCCTAACCGTCAACAAGTGGACAAATGCTTACGGAGGCTCGTAGGCGTTAAACGTGATTAGACACAGGACTTTGTCAACTGGGAATTGGAGTTTCAAGGAATCGAACTTGAGACCTCATGGCATGAGGCTTTGTACCATATTAAAAGACCAATTCAACCAAAACCTCAAGGCTATGGTTAAGGCCTAATAATTGGTCTTATACTTTAACAAGCTATTAAAATCTGGATTCCACAAAGAAGTTTCCATGCCAAACCTATTTAAACTTTGAAGGTTCCATAATTTACTAAATTCACCTATACTAAATACTCATAAACATTTTTGTTGCTGATAATTTTACACATAAAAACTCCTGAATTATAGAAATGAAAGAAGGATTCACATGTGTTGCATTCTATAATTGGAGACTGTACTACATTTGGCTTTCGTACCTTCTAACTCATGGGAGAACATAAACGATGAATGAAAGAGGACCATTAGAATAAGAAAAAGGAGTAAAAATAACTTACAAAACAAGGGGACCCCAAGGGCCAAGATCCTCCTTCACCCATTGTAAGAAATGCCTTAGATACTGCCAAAAACAATATTTTGCATGTCAACATCAAAAAAATGAAAACCCTAAAGAAAGATATGATTAGTCAGGCTAACACAGTAACACCATTTCAGAATGCTTTCATCACCTTGGCCAATCATCTATCACAGGCAACGAACCAGACATTTTACATTTTGATATAACATTTTATTTGTTAAAGCATAGTACAGCGGTGGAGGATAGGAGGGCCCTCTAAAAGGAATCAACAGAACCAAAAGTAGGAAGTTACCCAACAATTGTTCATTCTTGACATAAATTAGAGGAAGTCCTTCATAGACCGAGAACAAAAAGAAGGCAACTAATATACTCATGTCCAATATCCCACCTCAATCAATCTTTCCAGCAACGATGATTATATTAATCCCAAGTTCTAAACTCTTAACTGACTGTTATAAACAAATGATGGCCCAAACTGAGAATTTTCGGCACAGTATCCCTTCCACTTTTTCTCATAAGTGCACATAGACACCTCTAGAACTGAATACAACCTATCCCACTGAATCCACAATTATGAGTCTCTATACATGTCTTCTAACAAGTCCCACTAAATCACAACAAATCATTTTCAAAGTTAGGGCTTATGCTTAAATCATGCTCAAATACAACAAACATAGCATGAAAACGAGCACCAGGTGTTTGTGTTTCATCTCTTGTCAACATTCTAGCAATATGTTGGAATATTTCTAAACAAGCTATAATAAATGAAGTAAATCGTATCAGAAATGTCTTTCTAGTAACCCCTTCATATGGTTAGAATGATTATGACTCCGCAAAATAAAATCACAACTAAATTAACTGATTCCTCAATGACATTTCCACAGACGGTGGTCATAAATCCAAAGAACTACTGCATTTCATAAATCAAACTTAGTAAATAATCTACAACTACCTCAAACTTGCATTTCTGTGTCATATAATCATCCTCCATAGTCCATATTCATGTCAAGGGCAAGAGCATTAATTGTCACTCGATTGGATACACTAAAGACTTCCTCCTTCCAAAGTTACTACGATTGTATTCACAATAGGTAGTCCGTATGTACTTCAACACAATTCCAACCTGATTTTAAATGCAGGCCCTCACGAATCGCAAATTTTCGTTTCAGTGCCTAGCTAAATGATTACAATCCATTTGCAAGATGAAAACCGAGTTTTAATCAAATAATCGACTAATTACTCCATGACATTTCCGCATACTGCACAAATTCTTTCTCACATCATCACAATGAAACAACTCTAACCCTAAATGAATGCAAAATTTAACATTCCGCAAATTAAAATCCCTAGATCATTCGCCACTACCTCAACGCAAATCTCTGCTACGTAAAATAATCACAAAAAACAACAAAATCGATATCGTATCGCGCTCATGCTTAAACACCTCTAAAACTTAAATAAAAAATTCAACATTTCGCAAATCAGAATCCCTAGATCAATCACTTCTAGCCACTACCTCAAAAGCAAATCTCCGCAACACACAACAATCACAACAAACAACGAAATCGATATCATAGCGCATTCACAACAAAACAAACTCTAAAACCTAATATGAATCCAAAATTCAACATTTCGCAAATCAAAACACCTAAATCATTCCACAACCTCAAACTCAAATCTCACAACACACAACAATGACAACAAACAAACGAAATCGACGTGTATCAAGTTCACACCGAAAGAACTCCAAAACCTAAATTAATCCAAAATTCAACACTTCACAAATCAAAATTCCTAAACGATCACCTCTACTCCACTACGGCACTACCTAAAACGCAAACTTCCGCAAGCACACAACAATCACAACAAACAACAAAAATCGATACGTATAAACACTAAAACCTAAATTAATCCAAAATTTAAGTAATTAACACTGCACAAATCAAATTTCCTAAATCAAATTTCCGCAGCAATCAGAAATTAATATCGTATCGCATTCACAGCGAAACAACTCTAAAATCTAAAACGAATCCGAAATTCAACATTTCACAAATCAAAAATTCCTAAATCAATCACTTCTAGTCCGCACCACACACCAATCACAAATCACTACGAAACCGACACCGAATCGAACCGAACCGAACCGTATCGATTTCATCGTCGGCGATATACCTGCTCAACAGGAAGAGAGTAGACGAAGACGAGGACGACGAGGACGGCGAGGACGGCGGCGACACGGCGGAAGGCGGAGGAGAGAGAAGAAGGGAGGAGGAACGCCATGGAGGAGTGGAGGACACGGCGGAGGAAGAAGAACCACCGCCGTGAGACACGGTGGCGATCTTCGTCGGCGGCGGTGAATTCAGGCTTTAATGACGATCTTGCTCTTAAGCTGCTCAGCCCTCCTCCGCCGCCTATGTTAGCCAGCTTTGGTGTCTCACGCGCGCGACGTCGGAGCGTGTGTTGTACGCGCCACCGTTAGGTAGTTTGGTGAGAGAGAGTGTTTCTGTTATGTGATTTCGGTACTGTTGAGGTGCGTTGCGTGCCTTTTTTCTTTAGAAGATTTTAAGTGACAAATTTTACTAACAGAATTTAAAAACGGTCTTATACAATAAAATGTATTCCTTTTATTTAGTTACGGAGTAACTCTTTACATATGCTTTTACATAATTTTTGAGGTACGTTATCATCAATTACCTATATATTTCTCCTCTTCGAATTACTTTATTAGGGTATGAAAAAAAAATAAAGGAATAATATAAATTACTTAAATAGTATTTTGTGTTCCCAAAATAGTAATGTTACGAAATGGATGCTCCCAAAATGAAATAGGTTAAGAATTAGATAGATAATAGAGAATAATCCTTACCATCCCATGCCCCATTATTTGTTGTATATTCCTTTTCGCATATAACTAAGGAAATGAAAAAAAAAAAATTATAACGTTACTTTTAGAAAATGAAACCCATATATTATAACATTACTTTTAAAATGGAACTCGTATATCTCCACCTCAAATATAAAAGGATGAATTTGATGACAACATCAATAACGATGCTACAAATGATGATTGAATCGAAAAAATAAATAAAAAATTAAGTTATATTTTCGTAAGAGGATAATATGAATATTCTATCATATTCGATACTGCAGGTGTTATTATGAGAAGTATGTTTACTTGTTTATTGTGGAAGTAGGTCAACATTTGTAACGAGAAATTAAGGGTTTTCTCCTCCATGGTCAAGTACTTCTGATAAACTTTTTGGTTGTAATTATTATCTTACTAGTTAGGTTTAACTTTTTGACGATGATCACATATTGCATGTATATTTGCTTTTCTAAGTTTCTTTTGCGGCACACATAATTGTATTATGTTATAAATTCAAAAATTTTAATCAAGGATACATCGCTAGATCCTATCTATTTGATATTGCAATTACATACTTGAAGATACAGAAATGCCAATTAAACACATAAACCACCATTATTGAAAATTTCATCTAAAATACACAGCATAATCAGCTATTATTTGAATAATAACAACATTACCAAAATATAAGTCACACTGCAAAACAAAGTTTTATATATATATATTACGACATTTGTTGTTTTAAATTTGTTTAACTTTTTCTAGTATTTTATTTTGTTTTTGGTATTGCGTGTTAACAGTTCCTTAACCTCGAGCCTAAATCACAACGTGATCACCCGACCGGGACACGTGTACGTGACCGAACAGTCGGGATCAACTTCAACCGTGTAAGCGTGGACAGGCTTAGCAAGGAATACAGGTAAACGAACCAACAAATCACACACACATTGTGTGTCAACTTCTTTCAACCATCGACAACATTCTTCGACTGCTGGGTCAGGGGAGTTATTATGTCTACGCTTGTGGTGGTGTCGGCGTCTGTGACCGTCGCTAGGCGTGGAAGGAGTTTCGACACCTGGCGGTGCAGAAGGGGGAGGTGGAGGTGGTGGTGAAACTGGTGAATAAGGAAGCATTGAACATGCATGATTAACAAGGGCGAATTGGGAAAGACATAAAGGGCGAATTGTCGGTGCCGGTCTATATTGACCTGGCACCGGCCTGTACTGGCTATTCGATTCGAAAATTAAGGATAAAAATGTGCTAAGTAGTAGCAACAATAATATCGTAATATTTTTTCTAGGTTCCATTTGCAACATTAATTGCAAAATCAAAGTTATAGGTGCGAGATAAAATTTAATGGCAACTAATTAGCAACTACTTAAATAGTAGAGATTCATGCAGTTATTGTTGGTCACAAGAAGATGGATCTTTGAAATGCTATTAAAAAGCAATGTACAAGGGAGTAATCAAGAAATGTCGCAATTTTTCAAGAACGTTTTTTTTTGCATGGGTTGTAAATATGTGACATCCTTTTTGTGTGAGTAATATTATTGTTGGGTTAATAATTTTTATTTTCATGAGAGTATTGTCGATTTGTCACACAAACTTCATTTCTACTTATGCGTAAGAAAATATTTAATTTGTGCGTGGAAAAGAAAGCACTATGATATGTATATAGATAAAAACGAATAGATACTTAAACAAACCTGCATGGGCATATACCGCCTATAACTCTCATTTAATTTGTTAGTTAGAGGATCGTCTAGATAACGTGTTACAGATAATAGACAAAAGAGTATCAAGGAGATAAAGAAGAATTGTTCTTATAACTCTCATTTAATTTGTTAGTTATTTAGAGGATCGTCCAGATAACGTGTTATGAATAATAGACAAGAGTACCAAGGAGATAAAGAAAAATTCTTATTAATCCGTTGAACAAAAAACTATGCTTCTATACATAAGCTAGACGCAATCACGCAACGACATCATGAAAATATTTATGTAAAGGAAATTTCTGCCCTAGATATCCTTAACTCGATTGTGTTGCTAACGAGATTGTTGTAACAAATCTCATGAGTGTTTTTGCAACATTACCACTTTAGAACGCCGAAGTCAAATAAGTATTTTACTTAGCACGAAAAATATTTCACGTACACGGAGTCTCATAGTCATAGACAATGGTTTTATTAGCATGTGTTCTTTCGGCTTTACGTGCTCAATACTTCCGTGTCAGTATTATCCATATAGCACATAATATAAGATTATAAATACGGAGTATTATTAAAAATGTAATCGAAATCATATAAATGAACATAACAAATTAAAGTATAAGTAAAATTATCTTATTATGAATCATAACAAGACGTTTTATTTAGCCCAAATTGTATATCGGACAGTCTCCCAAGAATTTATTTTGTGAATGTAACGTAATATTTCATCATTCAAGTTTTTCGTATGATAGCTGATGGTGTTTTTCTTTTAAAGGGGTCGGTTTTAAAGTACTACTTTATAATAGTATTTTTTTTATTCCAATCATTTATTTACCTTTCATTTAGGCACAAAGACAAAGAAAATCCCATAAAAAGACACATATCTCTTTAAATACTAACAGCAAGCGAGCAACACAATTGGAAAAAGAGTTATGTGAAAAGAAAAGTATGAGTAAGTTGGTCTATTATTATATTGAAAGTTATTAGAAGGAAAAAAAAAATCAAATAAATGATACAGCTAAAATAAAATGTTAGGTAGTATTTGACAAAATATTTTATTTTGAATACTTTGTCAAATCATATCTAAAATAAAACTATCATACTCCCGTAACTCGTAAGAAACTTACACTTTGATATCTCGTATTTCTTTGGTTGAGATAAAGAAAAGTTTTACACAACAATAGCATACGTTGTTCTCGAAGATGGTCAATGACTCAATGTTATATGCTTATATTTGGCCCGAATAGTGAGTTCAAGTTTGTAGAACGTTGAACATCTTAAGACCATCCGCAACCATGAATGAAAAATTTCTTCATCTTATCCACTTTATTCATTTCTCTCTCCAATTTTCCTTCCACATCATCTTTACACTCTTCATACAAATAACAATAAAAATTCTCTACAACAATAATTAATCACTTCCTTCTCTCTCATACTTTATTATACCCCACCTAATCCATCTCACTCCCACCCAATATCAAATATTTCACATTTTACATAATAATTAAATTTTTACCTAAAACAAAAATATATATCGCTGAAATATTTTTCTTTAATTTATTCGGACATTTTGGGAAAATAAAATAATATTCCATATTTTTATACCTATTTTTTATATGTACTTTTATTTTTTAAAGTTTCATTTCGAATCATTTAATCACAATCTTATAGAATGAAAAAAAAATGTAGCATATTACATAACTAAGTATATTACACTAAACAAGAATTTTTATTACCTAATAAAGTATATTATTGATATAACATTTAAATAAATTAAAACAAAGAGTACAAAATTTTATGTCGGTTGAAATGAAAAATTATAAATAAGTATCCGTGAATTTTACAATTACAACTTAATAATTTCCTCCAAATTATTCCAATATATTCTCAATTAAGTCATTTCAGAGAGACAAATGTCTGTTATTATCTCGCATAATATTCCTACTTTGCAGAACGTCAATTATGGGGGCAAGGTGACCAACTTCATAATCCAGAGGAGATACATTAGGAAGTTTTGTATCATTGTATTCATCTGGATTATCATAATTATTTTATGTGTCACGTTCATCTTCGACAATCATATTATGGAGTATAATACAAGTGGTTATTATTTTGCTTAGCGTGGACTT
>JAUEKU010168482.1:0-11456 GCA_032274805.1 Gypsophila paniculata
GCAGTCGACGGGATTTTTGGATTTGGTCAGCAGTCAATGTCCATTGTCACCCAGTTGTCATCTCAAGGAGTTGCACCTGCAGCGTTCTCACACTGCCTGAGGGGAGATGATAATGGTGGCGGGATACTCGTTCTCGGGAGCATTGTGGAACCTGGCATAGTCTACACTCCACTTGTGCCGTCACAGTATGTTCCTTTCTTTTTTAAGACATTGAATGAGTTTTCTGTGGTAACCGAGAAAAATAGAGCTTCTATTTTACTGAGCATATGATGCACGTTTACTTGTATTGTTCATTATTCTAATCTGCCTCGTATATAGTCAAGCGGTGAGAATTACTCGGTGTTTAATCTATTTTCTTGTGCAGCGGTTCTACACTAAATATTGTAAAACCACACACGAAAGTGATGCATACGGTATATCCATAGGATAAATAATGGTAGTTTATTTAATATTCTTTTTCTAGGAGTACTTAGTCAGATCTCATGCAGCCTTAATGACATGTAAAACCGCCTTACATAAGTGTTGAGTTTGATAAGAAATTTATTTTTAGATTCTGGTCTGAGGTTAACAGGATACGGGTTAGGTCGGTAAAAAGAATAAAGCAAAGGGGCCAAAACAGAAAGGATGTGTCTTACTCTTCTGCTCAGATTCTTTTTCTTTCCTACCGAGAAAGGATAAGGCTTAAGAAGTGTTCACTGTCAGATATATTCTAGTACAGTCGCCATAAGAAGATGCAAAATTATCTTAAATGATTTTGCCACTGTCAGTCCCTCTTCTTTTTATTTATGGAGGTGAAGTGTAAAGGTAGACGATTTAGCATAACAAGTACTTCCACCCATTCAATGTTTTTGCAACATTTGAACTTGGCGCAAACACTAGGGTGGTGGGGTAGGATGAGTGTGAGGAGAGAAAATAAGTACGTGGGTTAGTTTAGATTGTGTGAGTGACGGTTATAGAAACGTTGCAAATTCATTGAATGATACGAAAAATTGCCCATGTTGCAATTTCAATGAACGAGGACTCGAGGAGTAATAATTACTTCGTATTTGTCTACTGAGCCAATATTCTTTTGTATTGTAGATGTCTCTGACATATCATTAGTTATTCTTATTTGTATTCGGACTTGTTATCCTTTATGCCGATACTCATCAGAAATTGCTAGAGAAGCATGACATTTATGAGACGGTCTCTTAAGACACTAACCGTAAAAACTTGCAGGCCACACTACAATTTGAATTTGGAGAGCATATCTATCAACAATCAGAAACTGCCTATAGATGCTTCTGTATTTACTACTTCCACCAAAACTGGTACCATAATTGATTCCGGGACTACCTTGGCTTATCTTGCCGAAGCAGCATATGAACCTTTTGTTAACGCGGTAAATTTAATTTGTACTATTTGTATTCTACGAGTAGTGTTTCGAACAGCTAAAAGTTGTCTAGTTCAGTAACTAAGATTATTTCTTTGTTTGATGATCCACATTAATCTCCAATCAATTGCTTCTAACTTATTTGTAGCTCTCGTTCTTTGTAGATTTCGACAGTTGTTTCGCAGTATGTACGTCCTTTACTCTCGAGGGGAAACTCGTGCTATTTAATAACATCCAGGTTACCCTTTTAGTGTTTTTTACTTTAGATTTTGTCGAGTCAGTAAGTGTGCGCTGTTGTGCTTTGTGCCCCTAAAATATGTGGTTTTTGCTCATACAGTGTCAATGACGTATTCCCTCAAGTAAGCTTCAATTTTGCTGGCGGTGCATCCATGGTTCTGAGGCCGCAGGACTATCTACTAGAGCAAAACTCTATTGTAAGTTTACACGACGCATTACACCCATTTTATTCTGAAACGGTCTATAATCACAGACTCTCAGAACACAAATTGACTGCTTCTCGGTTCTGTGACCATGTGCGAACTATGTTACTAGGACTTCACGGATATTATATGGAGTAACAATCGATACTTCATTTTAAGCACTCATAGATTTAATATCCTGGAAGTACCCAAGTTGGATGCTCAAATATAATTTACATAATGGTGTATACATTCTGTCGGATGTTAGGCCCGCCTGTTCAATGATGCTTTCAGACAGTCTTATACAAAATTTATGCTACGTTAGCCGATGTACTTTTGGTTTTCACAAAAAATGGGGGACGGAGGAGAATCTATTCCTTTCTTTCCTAATAGCAGATAATGCGTATATTTCTTGATTTGGTTTGTGAAAAATATTGGTGACAGGCTGGAGCCGCAGTTTGGTGCATGGGTTTTCAGAAAATTGATGGGCAGGCGATGACGATTTTAGGAGGTAAACCCTTTTGTCATGGTGTATATTTTGCTGTCGGTATGGGGAAGGATGTTGTCTCGTGATTTGGTATTGACTGATTTACGTTTACTTCGTAAGAAGAAGCATGTCATATCTGTTTGGCCCCAAGGGCTAAATTATCATCTTCCTAAGCGCACTTTTGCCGTCTTTTGTGCAGATCTTGTTTTGAAAGACAAAGCTGTGGTATATGATTTGGCTAATCAACGCGTTGGATGGGTCAACTATGATTGTAAGTTGATATTGTCCTTGATTTCCGTTCATGTTCGAAAGAAATAACACCAGAACTGGCTTCAAGGAGACGTTTAATGATTGTTTTATGAGACAGTTTGTTAAATGTTGCTTTGATCCATACTAAATGAGAAATCTCTTGGTTTGTACCATTAGGTTCTCAATCAGTGAACGTTTCCACAAGCACCGGCTCAAATTCAAATACTTACGTCAACACAGGGCAGCTAAGTAGCGGTATGTTGGCGAGAAATCCTCCTCACATGATGGTGCTAATGGCAGTGGCAGTAATGTTGCTGACATTTATTTTTAACATAAGGTAGTAAGTTCGATACGAAAGTATCAATTTTCCCATTCGCCATTGGTTTCCCTGTTTTCTTACAGGGACACGGCGTGTTTTTTTTTAGCCAATCACGAAAACCACATTCTTTAGTCACATATACGTCGAATTTAGAATATCTTCTTTTTGGTATTTTTACTAGTTTGTTTTAGCTGATAAATGTCAGTTTCACCATTGTAGTTTTAACCATAGTTATGATTAGAATGTGTATTTATACTTTTAATTGATAGGGTTGTACATACAGCACGACATTGATTAATGGGTAATTATTAGTTTAAGAAAGGTTGCTACTTGTTAGCACATTTTCATTATGAATCTGCGGTATGATTTTCATGCCTAAGCCAATCATTATGAATCTGCGGTATGATTTTCATGCCTAAGCCAAGCCCAACCCGGTTAGCGCTAACAAGCACCAGTTTCAGCGCCAGTCAAAAGTCTCGTCTTTGGTGATAAATTGTATTCAATTGACAATTGAGAAGGTACACAGCATTACGAGACTCAATTTCCTTGGGAACTAACTGAAGATTTATTGTCGTCCACTAAACATAGAGCACCACTCAGAGCCATCATGCTTACAATTGCATTATTGGATAACTCGTGAATTTTCGTCAAAACAACCACTGGAGCTTTAGGCACATTGATGTCTAGAATCATTCCTACTAATTGCTATCGTTTTCCTTGCTCTCCTCTTACATCAGACTTTATTACTTGAATAACGATCACCTTCAATCCAAACAACGTACACGGTTCATCAAAAGAAGAGCATTCGGCAATCCAATTGTATCATCTTTACTTGTTGGTTCCTTTTTCCTTCTTCACTTTATTGATTCCACAACTCGGGGAAAGCACATTAGATCACCAAACACGACACTTGACAGTCTAGACCGAAAAAATAGATATGTGACTTTGTTTATCAAGATTTTGGAGGTTATAACGAGTGACCACAGTTTTAGGCCGTCTCAGCCATGATTGAGCCGCCGGTGACAAAATCCAGGTTTAAGTCTCAAATCAATCAATAAA
Organism: Gypsophila paniculata; assembly: GCA_032274805.1. Classification (NCBI taxonomy): domain Eukaryota; kingdom Viridiplantae; phylum Streptophyta; class Magnoliopsida; order Caryophyllales; family Caryophyllaceae; genus Gypsophila; species Gypsophila paniculata. The sequence continues at coordinate 3,906 of JAUEKU010168482.1, forward strand.
CTTGGCAAAAACTAAAAGACAAAGAAAATGAAAAGAAAAAAAAAATGAAATTATAGACAGAAGCGCAGCGCAAAGCTCCCATAAAGATCTCGGAAAGACGATCCTCCCTAACAATTTCATAGTTCACTTTGCCCAATAGCAGACCTAGTTGACTGGTACATACATTTGTCTTACTTTCTCTTATCGATTTTCGTATTATCAGTAAGCACAATGAGTAATAAGTTTAACTAAAATATGTGCTGGCAGCTGTTCAGTCCAAATACCACGATGCAATAGTAAATAGTTAGCTACATTTAGGTGAGATAAATGAGAAAAAGAGCGGGCCGGTGACCAAAGGATAGCACTGGCTATTCTTCCAGCATGGCAAGATATCGATTGACAAGCGACAATAAGAAAAACAGCCTCAAGCCGTTAAGCAATAAATTACCAGTTTAATTAGTAGCGGTTGGAGCTCAGGATGCTGTTACACGACCTGGCGCTTGCATGCGGTTACATCAGTTGTCGACTTCTTTAGCTTAAGTTCAGTCAACTGCTGTCAGTCTCACTCAAAAGTTCTTAATCTTACAGGAAACATTGAGCTAGAGATACTGAAAGTCGAAGAATTTAATTTACTTGATATGAGCAGAAACGAGGTCATCGGTATTAGGAGCAGCTCTTTCATTAGCAGTAAAACATGACATTTTTTATGTTTTCTTTGAGTTCTGGCAGTGGCCGAACCTCCGAAAATAAGGTGCCTGCACTCCCAGTCAAGGATCCAGTCTCATTAGCTTCTACTTCAATGTATTTCCGAGCACGGAATGCAGCCAAGTGAGCATAATATGCAGGAGGAACTGCACGGCGCAGAAGCATCCACTTTAAACACAGTAACAAGCTAAAGTTGAGAGGATACAAATGATAAAACGGCAAAGAGGTCCAGACACAAACCTATGGAAACTGAACGAGTGCATCGCGCAAACCTAAACAAAACCATAAAGAAAGATCAGATAATCTTAAATTACCATATTGCATTATGGCATCCAGTCTCTCAATAACCTTTTGCTAAAACAAAGCACGAGGCTAAGAATGCTTACGTGTAACACAAGCTGTTAGTAAACAGTTGAAGTAAATCAGCAGTAAAGTTGTTCTCGTCATAGAGCACATGGTAGTGGGCCGGTCTGCTAGTACCCTATGGCAAAACATAAGGCACTTTTAACAATTATGCTCAAAATGTGACGAGCGTAGTCAAAATTGACTGGAAAACTATAAAATAAAGCTTACTTTGATACCACCATGACTGCAAAGGTAAAAGTCAAATTGGGAAGGATGACAAATCTTAGTATCCACAACAGTACCTGAGAAATTCAGTCTATTAGGAGTCAATGAGAACAAAGTAGAAAAGATTAGAACCTAGTGAATCCGGGTGAACAGAGATTTGAAAATGGTAACGACATTCAGACCTGCAACTATGTTTTGACTTTTATCTGTTAAGTTAGGGTCCTCAGGGAAAAAACGTGTATGATGCCGTTTTTGTATTACTATGAAGGTCACAGGGGGCAGATAATCCTCTTCCTCCAAGGACTGACAAGCCTGAAGAAGAAATGGCACGCTAAACCTTCATCTAAATCAAAATCTCATGAAGTTAGCATCAAATTTTTCGGGAAGGGAAAACGACACCTCTCTGATAGCACACATTTCTCGTAGAAGAACACTTGAGAATTCCTCCTCGCTGACCCCATCTCTGTAGAAATACCCCAGTGTCAATTGAGGGATTCCAGACTTGCACCATTGCGCGTTGAAGTTAATACGGAGTATAGTAACAAGCAAATACGGAGTAAGTACCTGTAGAAGATAATCCTACGGGGCAATACTCCATTGTGCTGTTTGAATGCCAAAAGTAGCTTCCTAGGAGATATATAAAAAATTTAATTTAGCGTACTAGAAAGGATTCATGTGAAATGAAGACTTGCCAGGTGAGAGCAAGCAATCGTTATTACTTGACCGTTTTGGACAGATCCAGAATAATTTCCTGTCTAGGAGGTTGAGCAGATACTAAACCATTGTATTTTGCAAAATATGGCCAATCCATTGAAGCGACAACCTGTGACGGCATAGACCAGAGAGCATGATCGTATTATCACACATCTTAAGAGAAACAGATAGCTTCAAAAATGAAGGAAAGAGAAGCATACAGCAGCAATTGATGGACTAAAGGCCTCTCCTGATAGAGGATGTGTAACATCAGCACCAAAAATAATTGTAGGATCATCAGTCACAAGAGGAATATGCCGATTAGCTGCATCGAGCAATACGACGTTCCTTCCACCAACCTAATATTGAAAAGAAATGATAGAAAGAATCTTAATGGGTGTTGAAAAAGCTGACACATCATATGATAGAACTTTCAAGCAAAATATAGATTAACAAACCTTGACATTGATCTTAAGAGCAACATGTTCCAGATACGCAGAACCAGGTTGGAACACTTTCTCCGATTTACAGCATTGTGAGACTATACCAAGCTCCGTTTCACATATTTGTTTGATTTTGCCTGGTACATAGAAAGTTAGGTAGATCACACATGTAGACATGTAATAGTGTAGCTTAACAATCATCAACACCAACAATAAAATGTTTACCATAATATGCAGCAGAATGTGGCAATATTATGATCAGAAGCTGCAGTTGCTGCCCCGACTCAATATGAATATCATGCAATACCCTCTCAAGCTGTCTAGAGTCACTGGAACGCGTACGAATAATTGGTCTTACAGCAAAAGTCTAGCAATCAAAACAGATGGATTTTATTCGCTAGTAACCAAACTCTGATTCCACAAAAATAGCACAAGGTTTTGTATAAAGAACATCTGTAGAGACATACCATTCCTTTTCTACTACATTCACTGAGCAACTTGTCACAGAAGAATTCAGCAGAAGAATCGCTGACAGTTGGCGAGAAGTTCACACATGCCCAAAACCTTACAGTCGCCGGTTCGTGCAGTTTCTGAGAAGTTGAACTAATTAACCTAAATATGTCCACAAGATTGATGGGCGACATCGCTGTTTAAAGTACAACTTACCTGGTTAGACATTTTCCATTGGCCCACTGACGGATCAACTACTGCTTGTGGTTCAGTGCCATTATACAAAAGCTGGACAAATAAGCATGATGAAGAAGATAAGAACCAAAGCAATGGACATATTCTGCCGCCATAAACAAAAAGTCATGCGTTCACTTACTTTTGGTGGTGGAAGCACTCGTGCCTCGACTAAAGTGAAATCGTTGTTGACATGGAGTCCAAAATCCTTAATTGATCGATCTCCATTATAATCATTCTGCTCAACTATCTAAAAGCAACAGTAATACACAAAGACTGCCTCTAAATAAAACATGAATATTTGTTATAAGAAAGTGAAGTTAAGATTGGAAGTTTGGAACTAAACCTTCTTGAGTTGGTTGGCTCTTTCATACGGACGAATAGCAGTAGCTCTCAGCAAAGCCTTCACCTGTGATTCGCTCATTTTATTCGAATACCTCTGGCCTTCCACTATGTTGCAAACCTAATATGTCATCCAGGCTAACATTCAGCTACCATAATCATCACGGTGTAACAGATTCACTTGCAAAAATCCCAGATATGTTATTGAAGTACCTCCATCGGCAAATTTATAAGATGTTTACCATTGCTCACTTCCAGGCAAGGTAGAGAAGGGTACCGCAATGTGACATTATATTTATGATAAAAATACAACGGAATTGGTTGTTCTCCATTAGGAGATTGAAATCTGCAAATTGAAAAGCAAAATTGAAAATAATCACTTTTTCATGACATTTCATACATAGTGATAGAATTTTTTTACTGGAAACAGTAAACTGAAACAAACAGCATATGAAAAGCAAGTAACCATCAAAGCATATTGTATTTTGCAAATAATCTTTACTCGTAAATGAATAGAAGGATTGCAACATTGTTAATGTCATGAAAATTTAAGTTCTATGGCAGCTACACCTATAGTAAGAAAAAAAAGTTCAGATTAAGACGGTAGAAATAACGGGGTGTCATGATTTATAAAATGGGTAACAAAATCCCTAAAAGAGAGGACTTCAATAGATGATAATACGAAAATCATGAGAACCGCTTTCAAATGTACCTGATAATTTATTTTAATGTTAATCCAAGGAGATTAAATAGAACTCCCTCCCAAGTACATTCCAAAACGTAATTCTCATGAGTCATGAGAACTGAAGTTCTCATAGGATTTCAACCCAAACAATGATTCCCATGAACAAATAGCTTTAAAGATCAGAAGCCAACTTACACCATTTGGTTACATGGATCAGTGGATAAACCAAGCACCTTATACCGTCTTCGGTCCTCCCTATGGCTCACCACTACAGTGACACCTTTCAAGGCTTTCTCCGCCTGTTTACGGGTCCAAAAGACAGACATCAGCTTTAAGAAGTTCATGGAAGCAAGTGCAGTTATTAAACACAAAAAATAGCTAGAATGTTTCACCCTAAGACGGTCACGATCGGTAAGAGCTCTGTTGTCACGTGGTAGACCACCCCATAGAATCTTAGATAGATATTCAGTGACTGCAATGGGCTCATAGAAAGCTCTTGCCGATGCAGCTGTTGGAACCAAGATTACGGTTAAATTGGAGGCAAAAAGGTAGTATATAAATGATTAGTCTAAAAACACTTGACATTAGCAGAAGAATGTACATAAACTTACCGAAATTAAGGGATAGGCCCATCTGAGTGGGCCGAAGACTCTGGTAAAACCCTCTCCAGTATTCTAAACCATTAGACAGAGGGCCTCTGCCCATAGAAGGACTAAAGAGAGATCGTGCAACCGGGGTATAACTGTAGGAATGTAAACAGAAAACAGATCTGCTATGTAACATCGTGTTTCCTACACAAACACACACAAGTATCTATGGGACTATACATCTATTTGCATGTAATCAAGAACATCGAAACACAATACGAAAAGCATACTTCTTCAAATTTTCCCCAGATTTGAGCACCAGATCCAAAAGATGAATCATATCCTGCTCAGATTCTAATTGACGAGCAGCAAAAAGTTGCTTCAGGCGATGACATTCCACCGTAGATATCCACCTGATTGTTACCTTAAACTCACGCTCCCTACAGTCAAATTAAGCAAAATGCCAAAATATAAGATTTTACATGTAGACGTTAAGCTATCAAGTGACCTGCGGATGATAATCGCACCTTGTTGAAGTGATTCCCTGATCATCAAGTCTAACAGTAAACTCCTTCGAGATAAATGCCAATTCCTTTGTGGTAAGCAGAGTCTTCCTGCCATCATAGACAGGTGTGATGTAGCCAAGATCATCCTTGTAGGTGTTGATAAGTGCCACCATTATATCCTTGTTATGTTTCTTTGGAGCACCTGGCTCAATAGACACCTACAGAGAATTACGAGATAGACAAGTGATTCATAAACCAGGTAAAAGTAAACACGAGCACAAGGAAATGAGCTCAAAATTTTCTTCGAAAAAAATCTCATAGTATCAACGCAAACAAAGTAATATCCATTTTATGTCAAAGTCTGTTCCAAGTCTTCCAACTATGAAAAACTTATAAACTAGTACAGTACATTTTAAGTCAAAGTATATCCATTTTAAGTCGGTTTATCAATGCAAACAAAAGTATATCAATGTAATTTTAATTTTAGCGTACGTCGCTTAAAAGCAGCCTCTTATAGCCCAAGAGTATGGCTAAGTATATTTGACCCCCATAGCCCACTATTTGAGGGAAGCCAAGACAATGTCGTTTCTATAATTAGTTTTTACTCTTCTAAATATAGAGAACTTCTGAGAGAACATAGATTCTTCATCAGATACAAAGTATTCTATACAGCTCAATAATGAAGTACGGAAGGCATGAAAATAACGTATGATATGAGAGAAGTTAGAGTTGAGGTACATCGCATTCTATCAATGGAGCTTCGTATCACAAGTTCAAACAGGAAATGATTTGCCCTAACCCCACGATGCAACCTTACATTCTGGGACCCCAACCTAGGGAGTACTAAAGCTTCTCTGATTATGTCAAAATTGACAGTATCATATAAATTATGGTCCCACAATATATCCCTTGTTCACTTCTTGATGATACATACTCCGTATAATCATGTAGTTTAGACGATGAGCGAGAACGTTTCTATAAAACCTTCAAACAAGGGCTTGAAAGTTGGTCCCTACAGGATACTTATTTTTGTAGTAGTCTATACCATATTACTAACCACCTTAATTTCGACAAAATATTCAAAATCTTAACACGAGTTTTTGCCCTAATAGCCTAGCCTCGTCGTACTAGATCGTCAACATCATAAGCTGTAAGGGTTTCATAGGTGGACCTCCTATACCAAACTAAGAAAGGAGAGATCATACACAAACACACAATTTTCCCCCGTTCCTTGTTATAACAAAGATGTTTCCCAAACAATTTTAAACCAAAAAAAACACATAGCACTTCACTTCGACACCAAATACCATATTCTACACTCGACGCTGATACAATACCTCGACACCACATTCTAGACCAAAAAACGTGACATAGCCTCTTCATCTCTCATGTATCATGATCTACTAAAAGGAGAAAGGCTTCAGCATATTCCTTGTCCAACAAACTCTATTAAACTAGAGATCATAGTCTTCGGCCCTGGTTCTTTTCGACTTAAATCTTAATTCAATTAAGTTCACTACTTTCCAATATAATTTCCTTCTTACTTCACTTCAGTACACTTCAACCCCAAAAAGTCCGGGAGAACAACGCCTTATAATGACACCAAACTACAAAAGCCCCGTTTTTTGGGTCTAAATTCAATTCACTTCGACAGTTCATACGAGTTTAGTTCCTAGCTCAACATAGCTTTCATTCAACTCTTAAAAAGTCCAAAAGAACGCAGCCTAACCTAAAACAACGCAAAATTAAACAACTAATTCACACGCAGATATGATCACATTGTAAAAATAAATAAACAAATAACTAAAACAGAGAGAGAACGAAGTTTTAAAAAAAGATGATCACATTGTAACGATGAAACCTCCCTTCACCAACAATTTGTACTAGGAAGTGATTAGCCTTCACCACACACCGTAACCCTACGCTTCCGAACCCCGGCCTCGCCGGCGGTTCCAAACCTTTCTTCAACGACAACCACGACAACGACGACGACGACGACAACGACAATTTCTTCACCGCTTCCTCCGCCACAGCCGACCTCACTGACTCCCAGTCACTTACACTCAGTGTCGTCAAACCTCTCGGCATACTCTGCACATCACCGCCACCACCACCGCCTCCGCCACCGCCGCCGCCGTATCTCCTTTCTCCGCCGAATGCGCCGCCTTCTCCGCCGCCACTCCGTCGGAAATCGCCGCTCTCGCGGAGAATTCCTCCGCTAAAACCGCCGCCATAAACATCACTTCGCCGGAAATCGCCGCTAAAACCGCCGCGAGTGAGTCCGCCGCCGTAATTTCCGCCGCCGGCAGCGCCGCCGTCGTGACGGCGGTGATCAGGAGGAGGAGGAGGAGTTGAAG
>JAUEKU010168493.1:0-11455 GCA_032274805.1 Gypsophila paniculata
TTCGTTGCGTACGTTAGTGCTTTATGATTGTACTCGATTGAGTAGCAATTTGAGAGTTAGTTTTATGTGTATGACTATGACCCTTTTTCTTTTGGATGTATGTTTTGGGCTCCATATATTAGTGTTTGTATGATTGCAGTTGGTTCAAGCATCGAACAGTAAGGTGGAAGATGAAGATGAAGAAGTGAAGTTGTAGGTAAAAAGAAGGGGAGAAGAGAGTAGGAAAAATTAAATGGGAAATGAGTGTAAATGTGACATGGAGGATGAAAGAAAGCAACTCAGCAAACTTATGTCCAAGTAAGCAATTTCCGTTAGTCAATAATGGAAGTTTGACTTTTTTGGACGGAATTCCTCTTCTGGTACCTTTTGACAATAAGTTAGCAAATGTTAGGTATGTCTGGGCAAAAAAAAAATGTTAGGTACCTTTCTTACAACTTGGGTAAATGTTAAGTACCTTCTGACAAAAAACCCCTCTTTAAATTATGAATAAAATACTCCATATCATGTATTGTGTGTTATGGAATTATTTTCGTTATGGATCTAATGATGATAATGGCTTGTAATCTTTCTTAGGAGTGCCTTTCTAGTTTCTACATTGTCAAGGGGTGCTATGGCTGGTATAATTTGCGATGTCGCTGGGCGGGCAGTGTCGTGGTGGTGGATATAGATTTTTCGCACTTGTGTCCACCAAGATATTATATCAAAATCGCACCTCACCACCCATGATAGGTGTATATCGACCTAAATATTAGAATAATTTTTAACTCCTGAGGTTTACAACTTTGCATGCGCTACTCCCCTTTTTCGAAAAAAAAGGTGAGTGACCACAAGTTGCAGCTACGAGTTCAGAATTCAACTATTTCTTTTCAAAATGAAGATTTTTACAAGCAATTTGAAAAAAGAATTATCGAATTTGAAACTCATAGTTATAAATTTCCGGCAATCAATTTTTTATAATTTCATCCCTTCATTAACTTTTTGTTATTGCGTGTAAGACACATAAAAAAACGAGTAAATACATTCATAGCATTATACCATCATCATATTCATCAAAATAATGGGATAAAAACAACAAAAACAGAACAAAAAAACCAGGGGCAAACGTGGCCACCGCCGTCTCTCACTTCAATTAATAGGATGATGGAGGAGTGTGCGTTACGTGTGGCATCTCATCTCTTCTCATAATTCTCATATCTTCTTCCCCCTCACATTATTCCTCCACTTTCCTCACTTTGCACTTCTCTCAAGTTACAAACTCCCCCCTTCCCTCCCTCAATAATTCATCGTAAAAAACCGTCTTCTTTTTAAAACTTTATTCCCCTAAGTCCAAACCTCATCATCTATCATTAATAACATTAGCATGGACGACTTTAATGAAGACTCATTATTATTATTATTATTATTATTATGCTTTGTGATCTTTCCCAATTTATTCCTGTGATCACCCTCATTCAATTTAATTTAATTCAATTCGACTCGATTTTCGTATCCTAGAATCCCGTGCCTCGTGTAGTTGCATTCAATTTAATTTTATCTTCTTGCCTACATTTATATACCATACCACACCATTCTGGCTTCTTCACTTTTAAATTCCTCAGGTAGTTCTCTCTTAATTTGAACTTTCGTGCTCGATTTATCGAAAATTATAGTAACTAATTTATAACTTAACAGCTGAATTATTTTTGCAGTGTTTGGCGTTGATATTTGCGGCGAATTCTTATGGGAAATGATGACAACAATAACGGTGGTGGTGGTGGTTGTTGTGTTTTCCCTTTAACTAGCTTACAAGTAGGGTATGTCTTTCTTATCTTCTTCGCTTTTAACTCGAGACCCCCCTCGTGTAAGGCTGTATGATACAGGGTATTCAGAAGCGTTATATTCTGCTATTAGTGATCTTTGTTTTGAGGATGATGATTTATGTGTGATTTTCATATGTATGTATGTATTCGATTAATTTTGATGTCGTTTGTAGATGTTGTATGGTTTATAATGTGAATTGGTTTTTCACTCAAAAAAAAAAAAAAAAAAAAAAAAAAAAAAAAAAAAAAAAAAAAAAAAAAAAAACAAACAAACAAACAAACAAATTTGCATGAGCTTTGGTAATTCGTGAGTTGACCTTTTTGTTTTGAAAATGAGCGGTAAATGAAGATATTCTTTGCACGCGCGTACAATTCAATCGAGTTACCATTCAAAATCGTTAGCTCATAGGGATGATTTTTTTTTTTTTTTTTTTATGAGGAAAACTGTCAATTTTCGTCAATTCTCAAAAATAGAAAGGTCAACAAATGATTGAGATAGAAGGGGTGTTATATTAGGGTAAATTGGTGTGAAGTTGATCGACAGTAAGGTGTTTAGTGTTGATATTTGGTAGAATTCTCTCTCGATTTCTGTACATTGGTAGGTATTCGTCATGGCCATGACTAAACTGTGTACACTTGTAGAAATTTGAAGCAGGACTGTGGTGTACCAATTTAGTCGTTACTGTTGTTCCGAGAAGTTGAAAGTGCTTGAACGTCGTATGAATGAAAAGGATTCTGTAGAAGGAAAGTTGTTTACATTAGAAAAGTACTAGCCGATATTTACATTGGGAAAGTATTAGCCGATTAGGTGAGATAACTGAGATGGTATGAGAGGGCGAAGTTGTGTGGGCTTTTTAGGTACTTGGTGTGTCTTGCCAGTAAACCATTTAATCAAGCATTAATGCTAAAGGTAGGTGTTCAGTTCGATTTGAATGCAAAAATTAGCGGCACACAATTCATAGGAGTAGTAGTTTGAGTGAATTTCTTACCGTTTGAATTGTTAGTGTGAACCTTTATTTAAGGGTTTGCTAGCTACCTAGGTGATGACTTTTTTTAATTTGTTTTTAGAAAAAGTCTTCAATGCACGTGTTTACGTCAACCAAGAAAACAAGGGGATTTACATTTCCAAAAACTTGGATTCGTGATTAGTATATTGACTTTGCGCCTTGCAACTCCTAGGATTAGCTACCGAACAATTGCTTGAGACTTTTTAACCATATAGACCAATGAGCTTGGCGTGTGTAACTTTTATAGCAAAACATGTTTTTGCATTGTGAAGCTCAGTTTCAACTTCAAAACTCAGAGCCGGGTTGATTGTATAGCACGGTTTTCAACTTAGGCTTACGATGAATTTGTTCAAATGAGCCAGGCATTGACCTAGGATGACATTTTTGGCTTCAGATTTCTGCTGGCCAATCATTCTCAAATTTTGCAGCAAATGTCACTATGAGCTACATGAATTTAATAGCAGGAATACAGTCGGGAGAGTATTATATTGTTGGTCTTTCTTGAATTTGTACCATCCCGTTAGGCCGTTAGGCGTTAGATAACAAATTACCGGCAGCCCTTTCATTTTACTAACACACTAGATAAACACCGATATTCTGAGCGCATCAAACCTATATTTCAAATATCTCTGTTTTTGGCATTTAAGAAGTAAAAATATTAAACATTTGGTTAACAGTTTTGGAATTTTGGAACATTGGCCGTGATTACCTTACATCCGCAGCATCTCGGTATCATTGTTTTGCGACCAGTACAAACAATATCGTGATCAGTACCGCATCATTGATATGCACGATGCAAAATTACTTGATGTGAACCTTATAGTCCATAATTTCGTTTGTTCGGAGGCTGGGAAATACAAGTATTCCTTGAATTCCATTTGTTACCTAATGTGCCAGGACACGTCTGTTTTCTTCATAATAACTGTCTTTTCTTTGATCATCACAGGGATTTGCAGTCATATCTTTCTCGTCTCAGCCTTTTTCTGGGTACTGAAAGCAACAAGTTCTATATTTTAGTGGACAATAGGCCATGGTTAGAAGGTCTAGGTTCGCGTCCGGCACACTTGTGGCAGTTGATGGTTACCAAGGTAATCCAAGTTTATGACCTCAGGCTCTCTTGTTTTTATAGACTCAGACTGATAGGATTCCTGTTTACTCTACCTGTCACAGTCAAGGTTGTCCCCTTTTGCAAATACTAGTGCCCGTAAAGGAAGAGCGCCTGGTAAAGAAAAATTAGAGAAAAAGGCGGGCACCAGAGGAACTAATTATAGAAAATGCTCCAAGCCTGCTAAATCCAGATTTTCTGAAAGATGGTTTGCATTGATTGATGCTGCTACATTGTCACAAAAGAGGTCACTGCTACCTGTTAAGAAGCTTAAGTACTCGTTGCAGCTAAATCATGAACTTCAACGGACTTTGTTTGGTTTAATTATATTTGAGGTTGCATGGGATGATATCCGTGGTATCAATTACTTAAATGAACTTCAGGTACTTTTTCTTGCTTGTTCTTCATCCGATGGTCCTTTGGGGCCTGAGTTTCCCTTTTGACTTGTCATCTATCTGCAGACTGATACATCTCTGGCTATAGAGTCAAAATTTATGAGACGATGGGAATTTGACAGCATAACGCAAGCAGTTGGAAGCATGTCTTCTTGGTTCTCAGGGACAGAAAATGAGCAGAACACCCTGAGAGATTATCTGCTTTCTACTGTAGGTAATTTTTCAGCCATGGCTTTTGTCAGTCAAAAAACCAGTTGTGAAATTCTGTGTTCATTAGCTCTCAGATAAATACAACATGGCTTGTATCCTGTGCTGATGTATAATAATAACTAAGATTGTTGCCTAACGCCTGAGTGTTCTGCGGGAACAAATTTGGCACCGTGAGAATTTATTCTGTCTCTGGCTAATTAATTCTGCTTTTCGTATACACTTGATGTCATTAGCAGGACTTAGGATAATGACATTATTTCACATAATATCTCTAACTCTGGAATATAGTGTTGTACACAAATCTTATATAATTCTTAGTCTGTTCCAACCAATTGTTGACATCTGATTTTTACAAGAGGGCAAGGCAATGTAAATGGATAGACAATTTCTCAAAATTTGCCTTCATCATTTTCCCTACTTCCTCACCACCTTCAGCACTGCATCACACCTTCCTTCCTCAACCCCTTCCCCCTGGCCGCTCCCCCATCTCTTCCCTCACCCTCAGCGTCACTAATGGACAAATGATTGAATAGTTTTTGAGTATAAAATCGGCCTGTGATTTTTGCTATACTATCGGGAGTGGCTTGGGGTGTGGCAAGGGATGCTTTTTTGAAGGTACATAGCAATGTATAATGCTTTTGATTATATTTTTGATGTAATGAAGACTTAATGCTTTTGATTATATTTTTGATGTAATGAAGACTGTTTCCTCGTATTGTGGTAACATTTAGGTCTTAGTAGAAAAAGTGGTCGTATTTTTGTATCTTAGAATTTGATACTTGTCTTTATTGATCAACAGAAGTCTCATGCCCGTTTTAACTCTTGCAGATGACATTTTCTACGACGCAGAGGAAAACTTCTCAGATGAAGACACGACATGCTTTTATGATGTTGCTGTCGGAAATGATTCATCTTATGAGGTTCCGGTTGCTTTTGGCGAATCTTATGCAACTGTTGAAGATGACTCAAGTATCTTGCATACACCCCCACCTCCTAACGCACCTTATAAAAGAAGAAAAGTCACAAGATTTAACAACTCTGCAACTGAAGTCAGTACCTTTGCGGCGGAATCTCCAAAGACTCCCAAGAATAATGTCGACACATTCGATTATTATGAGACGAGCATTGAGTCAACTGAATACAAAGATGTCTTAGTTTTATTTCGATTTAATGACAGAGACCTTCCTTTCAAGTTGAGAGATATAGTCATGTCTGACCTGCGTTTACTGACTCTCTTGGAATCTGGTCTTCCATCTTGGGTGATATTTCTTCAATCATATCCAGTCTTTTGCCATATCTATCGGCCATGGATGTGCCCTCTAGCAAGAGCTTTGTATGTGGTTATTTCAGTTGCTACTGTTGTCATAGGGTTCTACGATCTATACAAGAATGTGCCACTACTTAAGGCAACTGCGTCTCATTTGTTCGGGCCCTTGTTTGATTGGATAGAGACTTGGGAAATGGTATCAAGGGTCAAGTATCTGGGAACAATGCTATTTTTGCATAATTTTGAGAAGGCTGTTAAATGGATTTTGATGATAACACGCACCACTAAATCATTCTTTTCCGTTCTTGCTCAGCCAATCATGGAGCCACTTTTAGAATTTTCCCAATTATTTTGTCCATTCTGGATGCTCTTTATTCAAATGGTAGAGAATTTCTGTTCAATCATTTGGATTATGCTTGGATCTACTTGCAATATTATTGGAAACACAGTTGAGATTGTGCTATTGCCTATCTGGTGGATCCTGTCATTTATCTGGATGACGGGTAAGTTGTTGATAAATTTGACGCCCCTTCTCTTAATTAGTTTTTGTGGAGTTTAGTGGTTGATAATAATTTGACATGTTTTCTTTTCAACCGTTTGCAGCTGTGTCTATCATATTGCCGATTTTGTGGGCTTTCTGGGAAGTTCTATATGCACCTATTCGCTTAATTCTTGCATTAACAAGTTTCATAGCATTTGTCTGTACCATGGTATACGAAATGCTTGGGGACTTCTGGTCTTCGGTTAGTAGCATATTCAGCATTGCTTCAGCTGCCGAGGGAACTGTGACAACAATTGAGGCATCAATGTTTCGCTCACTGTGGAATGATCTTTTTTCAAAGGTGTTAGCCCAAGCTTTCTCACTGCTTAATTTGAGCCTCTGATTTGTTTCTCTGCCTTTAGCTTTTTGCTAGCACCTAATTTTCCTTCCTCTGCTAGGTCTTCCGTGCTGTTAGGAGCATTTTGAACGGGTTTGTTGCTTTTTTTGCCGCTTGCAACAGACATAGACTAAGGTGAACCATTGATATTTTCTCGTCCTTAGCTTGATTCAATTTTACTTGAAGTTCCTGTATTATTACGTAGCTTGAAAGGAACTTTTTCTACAAGTATAGTATTCTGCTAGAGGATAGTAAACCAATCCTGTTCCTATACGACTGACTTCTCTATCCTATTTCCTAACTCATAAGCTATTAATTCAAGAACTTGGAACTAATATACTAACATCTGCTAGCCTCAGAAAATACCCTACGCAGAAATTCTAAATAGGAGATTACTGTCATTAGATCTCAAAATTCCACATAGTACTTCACTAATAAGGGCTTAAGCGTTGGATTTTGTTTTATCTGCCGAGTCTCATGATGAGGTTTCTGTCGTAAACTACAAAGTCATTACATATGCCATGAATGTGATTGATTTTTTCTTAATGTGCAGCATTTATAATCACATAAAAGAGCTCATTCAGAGACTATCTGGCCAACCTTATCAATCACAGCGTATAGATCCTCGGCATAAGAAGAGGCATGTGGGCTCACATCAGCGGACGGCCATATCTAAAACCCCGAAGTCGGTGAGTTGTCCAAATATTCAATGTTTGCAATTCATGCAGTAGCGCACATTACATTCACATTCCATGTAGTAGTACATGCTTACATTTTTTATTCCAGCTTGTTCCTTGAAAAGCCAGCCTGACTCTCAAATGGCTCTATCAGAAAGAACCAATAACTAATACACCGTATATAAGAAGATCGACTCTTTGTTTGGATTCAATATTTGGAGGGAAGGGGGAGGAAAGGGAGAGGAAAGATGAGGAGAGGTATCGTTTTGCCTTTCAAATATTTCTTTCTATGTTGCTAGGATTTAGTTTGCCTTGTTTCCATTTTTTCTCTGACCGAACTTATTATCCAAACTGCGGAAATTACCGCCCTCGCTTTCCCTCAAAATCCCTTCCACCCGCACTAGGTGAAAGACTTGATTTCTTTTGGACCATCTAGGTGAAAGACTTGATTTCTTTTGGACCATGAGTGTGACATTTGGGCTCCATAATCTAGAAGAAATAGAAATTCACGGGCATTGTTCATTTGCTGCAACTTTTTCACTTGTATCTTCACATAATGATTGTGATTTGTAATTATACAGGTAAAGGCTACCGATTAACAGTCGCAGCGTGTAGATATAGGAGTTGATTCTGAATTCCTTCATTCGTTGATTAACAAGAGTACTGACCATTTCACATATATCAGGCACTTGTAGTGTTTAATTCCCTCATAGCTTCTTAGAATTCTGTAGATACAAAATGAGATGTATATAGCGTATGTATTTACTACAACATTTCTCGAGTCTGTTAGTCTTGATATGCATATATCTACAAATTCAAAGGCTTAGTGTATAGAGGTCCATCTACTTTGTGGATCAAGCAATACGCCTTCTTTCGATGACATCCTGTCGATTGATCAAGCAAATCGTGTTCTATCTTCAGTGATCAAATTTTGATGTTGGTTATACTGTATGTCTGTTGGGAAACTTTCATCTTATAGTGTAATCAGGGCAGTAGATCGACACCTAGTTAATACTTGATACTCCGTACTTGATAGTTACATGTTCTCTCAAACCTAGTGAAAGATTGGCTACTCGTTACCAGTGTTGGAAAAACGATAGCAGTACTTTGTCTAAGCATGATTTAAAGTTATAAACTAAAATGAATGTTTGTCGAATTAGAGCAACGAGTATTGAAAGCGAATTAAGGTATGAAGAACCGATAATCGAAATGGTAACTTTATTATTTCAGTTATTACATTAACCATAATGTTTGTGTCGTCGAGAACTATTTTACCCACACATGTAACTTTTGGCTAGACTGAGTTTTTCCAACATCCCATCTACCAAAGTTTTTGAACACATTTCCTCAAATATTTACGATCTTCAAATGCAATAAAATTTGCACGTCCTTCATTACATGCTGCATGGCATGTTACTTTCGCCGTTTCTAAATTCTGAGTATGGAACTTGAAGTCGACTTTTTTTCCACCCTCAACCGTTGACGACTCGGTCCCCCCGGCCCGCCAACGAGGTTGCAAGTAACGTGAACCGAAGTATCAGCCATTTTGTTAATAATGGCTATTTGAAATCTTGAATAGTCCTTGCATTTGTCGTTGATGGGAGTGCAATGCAAGTCAATGCGAGGAGTACAAGAACGTAGAACAACTTAGACATTTTGTTATGATGTATGTATATATGCTCGAAAGTTTATTATTTAAGAGGATATAAAGGAGTGCAAGTGGTGTAATGTTTTTGTTTACTATGATCATCTTTTATAGTGAAGTGAATACTTAAAAGTTGATTGCATTTGAGATAATTTGATATCTTTTTAGATTGTTCTTATTTTTAATTTTTTAAATTAATGAAATCAAAACAAATATGAGTATTTGAAAAGGTGATATTGTATGTACTTGATATTTAAATCTACCTTTTTAGTGTGGGTTAATCCAACAATATGATCACATAGCCTCGAGTAAAAAATTATCCTTAAGATTAGTTTTGGTGGGAGTTGAGCCTAAGGCCTACGTACCATGTTTCATCAACTCGACTCTACATTTGTATTTTTGGTACATACAGAGTATGTCTTATGAGATTTTGTATACGGTGAACATATTTTTGTCGAGATTTTTATTAGTGAAAGTAATGTGATCTCAAAAACAAAACACAAATCCAAGTTGAGTAAAAGTTATGACAATTGTATGATTGATTTCTTACCTCAGCCAACTCGAGTCATGATATACACCTCAAAACTTCGAATTCAATTTTGAGACAAAGCCACATATCTTTTTCGGGTGCTTGATCCATATATCAATTTCATTATTTTTTAACCCGTTATTCGAATTCGAGTTTATTTTGCTCGTGTATTGAGAACTTTTTTATCATATAAAGCGATTTATAACTCATTTGACACAAATTTTATCGATTTACCATGCCTATATGACCCACTTGGTGTGAGGGCGAAACCACTTAACCTCTACATGGGCCCGAACAAAACTTTCAATCTTCTATGATCGATTAACATAATAACTCACTTAATCAAGTCATAATACTAACAAAAACAGCTAACTAGATTGACTTGGATTGGATTGGACCCGAACTGAGACCTGAAAAATGACCCAAAAATCAATTTTGAAAATGACCCGATAGACTCAAAACAACCAGATCAATTGACCAATAGACTCGATAATATGCTTAAAATAACTAATTTGAGTTAAACTTTTGACGCGAAATGACCCTATTCGAAGATGACAAATACTATTTGACCCGAAACGACTCGATTGAATCGAATGACCCTTTTATCATGTAGAAGCAAGACCAATAAGATATATCTTGCCCCCTACGAAACACATCAAAAGCACACTCTAAATCTCCCCCTTCCCCCAACTCCCCCCCACTTACATACATCTCTTTTAACTAAAAAAAACCCCCAAAATCAAAAGTAGAGAGAGCACCCAAAAGAACCAGAACCAAAACCAAAACCACAACCCAAAAGAGAGATTCAAAAAAAATTTAAAAAAAATGAGTAGCATTGGAACCGGTTACGATCTATCGGTCACGACCTACTCTCCCGACGGTCGCCTCTTCCAGTGCGAGTACGCCACCAAAGCCGTCGACAACAGCGGGTATTATTATTAACATCCTCGGTCCCATTCTGTGTCTCATCTCTTGTCCCGCTCACTTATTCTTTTTAACACCTCATCAATCAATCAATCAATCAATCTGATACTCAAATCACCTGTAGGATAACATAGTGAGACACGAGACGAGACATAAAAGCTCACAAATATCTTCTCTTTATTCTCCTTTCTCTTTTTTTATTTTTTTTTTAATTTTTTTTATTAATTGAATTGATTTGTGATGTTTTAGTACTGTTGTGGCGATCAAATGCAAGGATGGCGTTGTTCTGGTAATTTTTCGAGTTTTCGAGATCGATTAGGGTTTCAGATTTGTTTTGTTTTGTTTTGTAGTGAATTTTGTGTGATTTGATGATGACATTTAGGGTGTGGAGAAGCTGGTGCAATCCAAGATGATGTTGCCTGGCTCGAATCGTCGTATCCACTCCGTTCATCGCCATTCTGGCATGGTTGTTCTCTCTCCTTCCTCTTATACTCTCATTTACTTTTAACGAATTGTATAATAAGACCGTCTCATACCCTAAGACGAACCTATTACCTTAAAGCCGAAGGCAATGATAACTCCTTTTAGATTGGATTATTCTATTTTGGGCCCATCTTAAGCTATAGGACCGTACTATACGAGAGTTACTCTTTACTTTTGAGACGTGATGGACTGATGCAAAATGCTCCCCATACTGGCATGTCGTATTTGATATTGTGAAGTAGTAGTCGATTTAAGTAAGCTCCGATTGTTTGTCACTTGGAAACAACCTGTTTGTGATTGTTTGAGGCTGCACACGTGTGCATTTCTTTTCTGCATTGCTTAAATATTCGTTTGTTTGTATGTATTATATAAGGGTTTTAGATGTATGCAATATTTGATTTGTTTTTTTTGAGGAATCGGGGCTGAAACTAGAGGAGTTGCACGATGGTGGAGAGTGAATATTGTTTCAGATATTTAGTAGATTGTATTATGTAGAGGAGATGCGTGGAACATTTTGAGCGTCAGCTGGCTTAAAT
>JAUEKU010168504.1:0-19859 GCA_032274805.1 Gypsophila paniculata
TCCCATCACCTTGATATTATCAGTTATTATGGGTACGCTCTTAATATTGTTGTGATGGACGGTACATAAGAGAATCGCATGAGTACGGTAATGGTATATGCCGGCACTTATCCGAGGATCGGCCGGTGTATCGTGAATGAGTGGATTATGATTATGCATGATTGAATATGATTATTCCGTTATGTGCTTTTAAGTCCACGATTGATTTACTCACCTGCCGTTTGTTATCGCATTCTCGTGATGTTGATTGGAAACAAACGACAGATCTAGATGAATCCCACAAGACCCCTTTTGGACAACAGGGTTGGAGTAGATGGTGCGGTAGCTACAGTTGTGCATTTTGGTTTTTGTTGGCCCGTATTTTCAGTTGTATCATATCAGGGTGCCAAATAATGAATGTAATGTAAAGTAGTTCGTGACTTGGATAATACTTTTGGTATGTTCCGCTGTGTAATCTACGCTTATTCTTATATTTTAAGAATATAATTATCCGGGTCGCGACAACAACCCTTGTACCAACAGGGTAACTCGAAATTGAACCCCTACAAAGCCTTTGAATATTTTATGATGTGATACCATAATATTTGGTCGAGTAGAGTTGGTAAACATTTGTGTTGCAAATATTAAGTGTTATTCCTATAAGTCAACGATAACTACGGGTGTCAACATTTAAACTTAGCTAATTGCTGCAATTATTTGAAACTTAAAAGTTGGAATCATGTCTCGAAGTGATTTCAACCCTATGAAAGTGAAGAAATAAGCATGTACAATAAATTGGACTTTGAACAAAAAAATCGTAGAGAACAAAATATCAAATCAACATAAAACATATCCTGAATTCCTCAGTTTCATAATGAGAAAATAAATCCGAAGTTCCGAAAAATAAATATAAAACTTGATCTAACAGACTAAAGTAAGGTAAACATCTCTTTTATTGCTTTTGTTCCAAGAGACCATGAGCAAAGTACAAGAATGTTGGATCTGATGCACCCTCCTTGTAATAAGCAAACACGGTCGCGCCTTCTTCGTTCATGCTCTCACCAACGAAGCTGCAACACGAGTAATCACATAAGCACATTGTATATATATGGTAAGAAACGCTTCAAAGCAGGCGCAATTAAAGCGCGCTTTATGTGCATCAGGCACACTGAATTGTTTTAGTGCCTCATCTAAGGGTGGTAAGGAATGGCACACCCGAGTCTCGTATAAACTTATCAATTGTACGACGGTCCAACAGTTCAATACGAAAACAAGTGAATGTGAAGGAACATACAATTGGAGATCGTTCAGTTTCGACAAGAGGAACTTCGTTGCTGGCTCAACATTCTTCTTAAATACTTCAGCAGCCTCTGCATCCAATTTAGGTGTCAATG
This sequence comes from Gypsophila paniculata, assembly GCA_032274805.1. Lineage (NCBI taxonomy): Eukaryota > Viridiplantae > Streptophyta > Magnoliopsida > Caryophyllales > Caryophyllaceae > Gypsophila > Gypsophila paniculata. The sequence goes on from JAUEKU010168504.1 coordinate 1,374, forward strand.
CCTTGATGTATCTCTTCATCATTGCAATAAACGCCTTCTTATCACACGACGGTTGCTCCTGCAAATAAGAACACGGAAAAATTGTTAGCTAACAACAGGGAAAAAAGCCTTAAACCCGAATTGCTTTGAGTTCAACTGATATGAATTGTCATTGGTAAGAGTTTTTATAAAGCAGAAGATTACCTGAAGCCTAAAGACTTCGACGATGTCAACAACCTTGACAGCCTGGTCGTCGACACTTTCATCCTCGCCACCTTCGGCAGATGCATTGGCACCAATGTCGACTGAAACGGCTTCTTTAACAACCCACTATAAAAACGGAGATTAAATCAAAGTTGATTAGAACAATACATACAACAAAATTACAATTACGGTAGGATGGAGAATTCATTATTCTTACTTTTCCTTCAACTTCCCAAAGAACTCCCCCGAAAAGTTCCTTGTATGGGAAGGAGTCCGAAAGAAGCTCATCCTCTGAAAACCATAAAAAATCGATTACCACCGAGATTAAAACAATCAAATCTAGCTTAACAAGGCTTTGATTTTTTCGACTACAATTAAAACAAAAATGAACGTTGAACTACACTAAAACTATAAACTTTAATCGGAAAATGCACACGGTACCCTTGAGTTTTGCATGTTTGCACGTGGTACCCAAAACCTGTGTGCACGCGGAACCCTTGAAAACCCCAGTTTCAGGGGTAGCACGTGCACAATTTTACAGGGTTTGTTTGGATACCACGACTATGTTTTTTTGGACGGAAATTTAAGTAATTGGATTAAATGGAGCTAAACGTATCAAGAACTAAAATTAATTAAACTAAAACAATGAATTTTAATTTAGTCACAACTCTAATTTGCTATGTTAAAGTGAACTGAATCAAACTAAACGTATCCACCTAAAAAATAACTAAAACACATTGAAATAAATTGAACTCTACCATCTATCATGATTAAATACTATTAAATTACTAGTTTCCGCTAATAAATAGTATCAATTCAAAAACTAGGGTTCTTTTATCGTGTTTTTCTACATGGCGCCCTAAAGACCCAAACATAACAAATTATAACCTATGGATATACTACGAATCTATCTGCTCGATATATTTAAATACTTTTTTAATTATTCTTAACAATAATATATTGAACCATCATAATAATCATTATTTACGTAGCAATAACCTACGGAGCATAACACAAAATAAAAAGAAACACTCAAACAAAACCCTAATAATAAAGTGCAACATAAAACAACCAAAACATAAATAAGAGTACTACGTGTTATTTATTATCAAAACTACGTAAAATAATTATTATCAAAACTACGTAAAATAATTACTACCTCTCCCTTCTCCTTTTCTTTCCACACATTTATTATCAAAACTACGTAAAATAATTATGAAAACGGTTGTGTATTAATTTGTGATTGTGTATACAATTTTTTTAACAATTCCATCTGCGAGTGTATCAAATGGTTTTTCTACCAAATGATTGTCTATCATCTGCCGCCTAACACCGATAATTGCTGAATATTTCACATGTAGGGTTGCTTAAATAGCCCGCAGGCGCCCGCTATTTCCATTTCATTGTTAGCTATTTATTCCTATTCCAGACCACATGACATGATTAGCGGCAGATGTTCTCAATGCGTAGTGTAGGATTCACTTTGGATTTTAGAAATAGAAACAAAAACACGACAGTACTCCTCGGGCGGAGTATTTCACGCGTTAGCTGGACCCCTGATCTGTGTAGACTGTAGACCGACCCGTTTTCCCGACCAAGGGCGGGCCAAGAAGCGAGCCGAGAGAGAACCCGCTTCATTTATGTGGTATGCCTGTCGCACATTCAATTTTTTGTGGTATTTGATATTATAACTAGCGTAGGACCTGTGCAAGTTTACTATTAATATATTAATTTGATATTAAGAGTGTTATAGATTAAAAATTAGATTTTGAATGTGTAGAAGAAGAATTGTACGTATGTAAAGGTGATTTCTTTCGCTAAAAGTTTAGAACTTAAATATACTATTAAAGTATTATCGGAAAACCAAGAGGAAATTTTATAACATACAAACCTCAAAATGTTTGATTAGTACATAATGGACTTATGAAGGTTTATTTTAAATGAATGTTTCATATAACATATTATTTTGATAGACTAATACTAATATTAAGTCAACCGATTTAATATTATTTAGGTTATTCTAGTATGGGACATCGAATCTACGTACTCCGCGGACCTTAAAGCGCCAAGTCTCCTTACTATTTTCTACGGAGTACTTGGGAGAGTAGGGAAAAGCGACGTGTTTGGAACGTCATATTGAATAATATTGTAAATGTATAATACGATTAAAATGTAAAATGAATAATTTGAAGATATAAATATTAATGAGAAATTTAAAATTTGTATACTATTAAGAGGGATATTAGGTTTAGCAGAATAGGCTTTCAAAATGTTAATAAACTTTTAATTTTTAAGCTAATAATTGAAATTAATTAAAAAATCTAGTAATATTAGAGTACTGGTATTGCTATTATTATTGTTTGTTTTCTAACTAAATAATAGATAAAGATATTATATTCTTTATGTATAAAAATCCCCGTAAAATTGGATAGAAAATCTTTATCGTAACAAAAGACTCAGTTTTGTAAAATATAACTTTGAATCTTTAACAAACGTTTTTTGTTCATACCTTTAGCCAATGGCTAGAATTTTATGGCGGAAGAGTGGAGGAAAAGGGGGGGAGTGGTTACCCAAGGCACAAAACAAACAACTCAAAAAAAAAAAAAAAAAAAAAAAGTAAAAATATCATTTATGCCATTTCTGGATCACAAACAACATGAAACTATCAGAATGGTCAAAATGGTGATATCCCCGGTGAGTAGATGGAACATTTTACATTTATAGCCCCCGTAAGTTCACAGAACTTTTCACTGAATGGGTGATATTTATTGGTAATATGGACGAGGAAAGTGGCAAATAAAAGCAGAGCACAAAGTGTGCCTTATGAGGCTGCAAAACAGGACAGCGCAGTAGCTAACAGGCGTTAAACGAGCGGAGCAATAATTACCCCGTGTGTTGCAGAATTCAGACAAAAAGCCACTTCATCATCATGTTTTAAATTGCAGAAGGAGATACACTCGCTCATCGAAGACAGGGTTACCCTGATTCCAATAACCAGATTAGCAAATAGCAACAAAAAGACATTTTTTAAACAGATTAATACTCAGTTACTTACGGAGTCTCTTGGTACTCAGTCGGACTTCCCAAACTCTTTCCTGTGTGCTTTTATATACTCGGTTAGCTTTGAAATATCTTCTCGGCGAAAGACATCCCAAATAGCCCCTGGACAAGTATCAGAAAAGATCACTCTATCCGCAACTTCACGTTCAGGGTTAATTTTCTGGCACTCTGTATCATCCATTGGATCACTAACATTTATGTTGAGATTAAGCCTACACACTTTATGTTTCACCCTCATCAGAAGGTGATTCCGCTGGAACTGCTTCGTTTAAGTCTCTACAGGGTACTTCAGATGACTGTTGCAGCTCAGATTCCCCATCAGATTGCTGCTTCTTCGCACTGTTTTCCCGCTGCCAGCTTTTAACATTTACTTCACATGAATGAACTAATATATATACCTGCACCCGGATATTAGAAGAGAATCAGCATTAAATTGACAGCATGTGAAATACAGGTCTACCAATTCAACGAAGATATGGAAGCAAGAGGGTTCATCAGATGGCACAGGCGACAGGTGCCAGATACAGTTTTGTTTGGATAGAGAAAGAAACCGAAAAGGATGAGTGACTCAAGTATAATGCATCGGACAGCACAAATGAGGGGTGCCACTAAAGGGTTTCTACTTTTGGTTCACAAGTGACATTTGTGAGAGCAAATCCTTCAATTTCAAAGAAGAGAAAGTCACAGACAGTGACCAAGTAATGTGTTCTCTAGTGAGCGGATTGAAAAGTAAGAAAATGGATGTGAGGATTACAGCCCTATCGTCTTTATTATTCGTCTGAGGGAAGAATCAAAGACAACAACGAAGAAAATCATACCATATCACGCATCTTCAGATGGACATTAGTCACTGAATCACCCCTTCCTAAATCATCACAGTCCATATGCGATAAATATTTTGGGCCCTGCGTCATTTTGCAAGGAATAGTGGGGCAACTTCACAGCGACATTCAGAAGCCCAAACTTGGAATGAATAAATTCAAGAAAAGGAATTTTACTAATAAATTCAGGCCTTTGATACAAAAAGAACTCTTCAGATGCACTTGGAGAGGGCCAATCCTTCAATTTCAACATTTGAAGCCAACCATTTTCATCCAAACGCCCCTCTGAGTATCCTTTCATGAACTGCCCGAGTTCTATATCAACCTACCACCATATGAAACAATCATTGTTAAAAGATAAAATTCCAACATCCAAAATATCAATAGTTAACCGCCCACTCCCTAAAATACCATCACTCAAAACTGACAAGCATGGTTCAAATGTTAGCACTCGTGTGCGGTACCACACAACTAAATACGACATGCATATTCAAGAGTCGGATTGACAGCTTTAACAAATGTGGTGGTGAATCGATTACAAGAGACAGACAAGCATTCAACTCAGATATATTCCACAACTTTAATTAAACAAAAACTGTTGTGGATTTAAGCGAATAAATTGCAAGGTGCATTACCGATCCACCTTTCCCTACTAAGATATATTCTGCAACTTTCCCTACTAATGCAAGTAGATAACTGGAAAACGTACCTCAGACCAATCCAAACAGTTAACAGCCTTCACAATTCTACCAGCACCATTCATCTTCTCATCGGCAGTATCACAAATTGCTTTCCGTATTACCACAGGGTCCCAACTCGCGCAGGATGAAATGTCACAAACCTCCTAAACGACTGGTTTACCTTTTGACCAATGCTCTCTGAGGTACTCGACCCCATCTCTTTTAATTTCTTGAGCAGACGGTGAATATATAAAATTGTCATCACTTTCCTCACGATGTGCACATTCAAGGAGCCCATAGTTGAATTCTGACGAAGCACTAGTATCAGTGACCTTGCAACCACTAACCATCTCTTCTAAATTTTTGACTAGTTTAGCAACCCAATTCAACTTGAAAATTCTCTGAAAAGTCAAATAAGGGCAACCACACCTGCCATGTTCGATAGGAAGACATGGTACACTCCCATCACTATTAGCTCTCCAGCTGGGAAATTTTAAACTTAACAAAACCCTATGCTTGGGCAAATATTTTTGCTCATTTGGAGCCTCCTCAACATGTTCTACATCAGAACGAGTTTCTACACGGAGATCTTGGCAGCAATTAAGGCACAGATCATAACAGCAGTTTGAACAGTGTCGGTGATAGTCAACAATAGGTACTCTGCAGCAATCGCTGACCCATAACATTTCAGTTAATAAAACATAACATCTAAAGGTATACTTCCTTCGATCCATTTGATTGTACACGTGTACCATTTTGGATGATCCATTTTATTGTGTAGTCTACTTTGGGATCAATTTTAACTTTTCCCAAGACCACAATGCCCCTTTATTCAATTTTACATCATTTGGCAATGGGACCACTAGCTTTACAAGGGTGATAAAGTAAAGAAATTTATTCCAAACAATCATGCCCACGTAATTAGACTCGCGTAAAACTTTGTGCATAAAGAAAACCTATACAATCAAATGGATCGGAATAATTAAAGGAAAATTTCTAGCAGACAACAAGTTGACCAACAACAGTAATGCTAATTATAAGATTAGTCATTGACAATGCTAATGAAACAGAGATATCATAAGTACCAGAACATTTGCTCGTCAGCATTCAGTTTTGTCCTCTCAAGATCAACTTCAGCTCCTGATTAATATGTACATAATTATATTACACTACGTGAGCTTAATCAATCAATGACGTTCGAAAACAATGAAATTTGAGAGATCTTAAGCTTACCACGGAGCTTTTTCTCTAATGCTATTTCTGCATATTGTTGCTGGTGAATCCGCTTAACTATGGGAAGCACTGAAGAGAGCAAGCAGTGAAGGTATCGCAATTTGTCCAACACTGGTATCTCTTTTATTCTTCTCTGCAACAGGGATCAAGGTTGGTTTTTGCCGTTCAAAAAAGGAGATACGCTTTCAACAATTTCTTAGCTATATGCAAGAACATAACATCAAGAAACCACATGATCCCTCAATCACACATTTACCTTTATCAGATTATCTATTCTGGAACACACCTTGCAGTTACAAAAGCCACGACATGCGGGGCACATTCTTTGGATCTCTTCTAAAGGGATGTTTGTATACCTAACAGGTAAACAAGGAAAATCACAAACCAAAACCATTAAGAATATTAAGAATAAGATAATAAAAGTGAGAAGAAAACTAATCTCACCATTTACTGACGCAGCTACCACAGTATCCTCTTCTCTCACACTTGAGGCACCATATAACCGAGCCTTTGTCACTCCTTCGGCATTGATGGCAAGTAAGTCCACCAGTGTCATAAAAAGCAAATGTGAACTTTTTCAATCACAAGAACTGATTAAAAAGCGGAACTGACGGATGATTTTTGATTCACATATGCCATGTGTAAGCCCATGATCATTCATTTATCGAACAACAAACAATTCAAAATGAACGTGCTCGAAATAGGAGTCATAGATAGCTTATGTCATGACAGACGAAGAGAAGACTGAAGAGAAACAATTGCATCCATATACAACTTATGGCCATTGATGCAAAAGATCATTGGCCTGAAACTCTGTCATCCTACACTGATTTCAAAAAAAAATCTCAGCTGCGCAACCGTAGCAGGACTCGCAGCAACATCTCAATCATCTTTAAATTAGTGGAACAAGGATAAAAAAATTGTTGACATATACAAATAAGATGGTTGTACTGCCATTAAACTCGTATTTTTCCTAATATACAAGAGAAAAAAGAGAATAGTATACTAACTACCTCCTCGCTGGTAGCTGCAGCACCATTGTCATCTCTCTTTTGAAACACATTTATCGATGATTCTACCACATATGACGGTGACGCTCTAAAAGACCTCTGACTTTCACCCAAATTACCAGAATCGGTTTTCACATCGTCCTCCAAATTCAACTCATTCAACGAATGTCGTGCTACTAAACCTTTTGGCAATGGAGAAGATCCAGCGGAACCCAGATTTTGATTCACCGGAACTCTATCCATACCGATTTTCAGAGTAACATCCGTGATCCGTCTCATCAACATCCATAAGGCTTGCATCATCACGACCATCACTCCTACTCTCCATATTCACCGGGTTTTCCCCATCATGCCTCCTCGGTGTTTTCTTCATACTAGCTCTTAATGCAGAGTTAGCCGCCCTCTTCTTCGCCTGGATGTAGTGCTTCTCACACACGGTTTTATCCGGCATAGACAATGCCTTACACCTCCATTGTTTACCATCCGACCTCTTACACCGTAAATCATCAGGAATACCACCATGATCATCGCCATTAACGACACTGAAATTATCCATTTTTTACAACCAATCAAAGTCAATACTCCTTCCCTAAAATCAATCAATCACAATATTGAATCAAACCCTACAATCAAAACATACACACTGTCAATTTCCATATTACTTCCTCGACAGCTCCAACTTGGACCAATATTTTCTTGAAATATACATTAACCTATCATTATAAAAATGATACAATTACAGTTCGCTCAAATTCTTATCGTGTGCTTCACGCGAGGTATTTACTGAAAGCATGTGCAAGTGTATTCAAGTTGGTTAAAAATACTCTCAGCGTTCCCAATTTCTTTACACTTACAATTCCCAAGTAAATTAAGGACAGTGTGTGCAACTATGGAGCAAGTGGCGCAAAAAAATTACTTTATTACTTCGTGAGGAACGAAACAAAATAGAAATGTAAAGAACATGTGCGACTACCAAATAGAGAAACTTAAAGAATGTGAAGAACTACCTAAAAGAGAAACTTAAGAATCTGAGGAGCAATTAAAGAGCCTCGAAAGTCGAAAGGAAACGATAAGAATCTAGACGTACATTGGGAGTAAAAGTGAAAATAGATACTCAATAATAAACCAATTTTGAAAAATTAGTAGGCAAAGTTAACATCATTTAACCGCCAAAGTCAAATGAAGACGATAAAAATGGACTAGAGATAGTACTATTCTAAATGCTACAAATACTACATCAATTAGTTAATATATACTGAAGATCGCTTGACCCCGTGGTCACATGTTCAACAAATAAGTGTTCATAGTTAGCATTGTTTGACCCCAAAGTTAAATAAGAACGCTAAAAATGGAAAGGGGGTAGCACTAATCACAGTGCTACAAAATACTACAGTAATATATACCGAAGATCGCTTGGCCTAGTGATCAAGAACGACAAAGAATTACTGTGATGGTAGGTCACATGTTCGAGAAATAAGATTTCATAGTTAACATCGTTTAATCACCAAAGTCAAATAAGGACGATAAAAATGGAACGGGAATACTACAACTCTTAACGATACAAAATACTACAGTAGTACGTATCGATGATCGCCTGTCCTAGTGGTCAAGCAAGAATAAAGAGTTATTCTGATGGTAGGCCATGTGTTCGATAAAATAGTAATCATAGTTAACTATCGGTTAGCAAAAGTCAAATAGGGACAATATAATTGGAAAGTAAATCCTACTACTCTTAATGCTACAAAATACTAGAGCGCAAAATATACCGAGGATCGCTTAGCCTAGGGGTATGATTACATTAAAACTAACACACAGAAACTATATGATACAACTAAAATGGCTATGTCGACAATAGTACACAATAACCGTCATTACATTAAAACTAACACACAGAAGACTACTAAAAAAAGGAGAAACGAACCGTAAGATACAGGCTGGATACCGGTATGATTGTTAGTAAAGGTAACACCTGAGAGGATTAGCTTAATATTGAACGTAACTCGAGTCATTTCTATGAGCCAATCCTACAATATGAGGTCAGCGAAATCCTTGAATCTATATGATATTCAAGTAAGACTAAATATTGAGTCGCTATAATGGACAACTTCTCACTAAAATATTATGAAACCGTTTCACACCAAAATTAGTTAAAAAATTAAAAAATTGTTTAAAATAAAATAAATAAAAAAACGTTTAAATATACAAATGAATACCTCATGGTCAAATTTTACTAAAACTAAAGCATGAAACCCCACTTTAGAACGGCAACAAAGTCTGCAAATCAACACCAAAACAACAATTAAACTGAAAATCCACAATATAATCCAATCTTTATTACTCTTTATCCTACACACTGTTGAGCATCGACTTCAACTTCAATTTCAAAGATATCTAATTACGTGGGTAGAAATCAGGTAGGCTGTAGGAAACTGAAGGAATCAATTAAATCCCAAAAGCAAAAAACAATTTGATTTATTATTGCTGCTTAAAAACTACTTCTGATAACAACAAAAAAACAATGACAAGAACAATAACAATACCAATAACAAATGAAAATCATAAACAAAACCCAAAAAATTGAAATGGACTACAATTAAACAGGAAAAATAAACCACTTATATAACGAGAAGAAATGACGGGCCATCAATCAATAAAAAAAACATTAAAATGAAGGACGGCAGAAAAGAATCAATACCTCATGGTGAAATGGGCATAATCGGAAGGCTGTCAAAATATATGAAAATAATATGAAAATGAACAAGACAGAGAGGAAAATCAAAACTAAATCAGATGAATTTGGATGACCGGCTATCAAAAGGGCTGCTACTATTCCTAAACTATTCCTAAGCTACAGTAGCTTGAACTTCCCTCTTTTAAATATGTAGGGATATCACCCATGTACATGATTTGCACTAATTATGTTCAAAATGCAAATATTCTGAAAACAAAAAACAATTAGTTCTCAAGTTTTTTATTTCATAACTCATTCATGTATAACCAGTGGCGAAAACTGAAAGCAGGGGCGGCTGTCCCCTCCAGAAGGGAAAAAAAAAATCTTAGTAATACTCAGATTTGATAAAGTGATATACATATGAATTCCCGGCCCCTTTAAGCTAAAATCTTGGCTTTGCCGCTGTGCATAACATTTCTTTTCCGAAACACCCTAATCTTGTCTGGAATGGGAACTTGGCTAGCAATACACACCCATGGGATTTTGACGTTTCGCTCGGAATGATAAAAATTTTCACACAAATCATCTTCAATATTGTACCACACAAGTTCACGTTTTTCTTTGCTGGATTTTCCAATCAACAGCTCTCCACTTTTCCTTCTTGATCCAAATGTATTAATCATAAGTGGCCTAGTGTAAAGTATTTCAGGAAGTTCGCATAATTTTGTCCAAGACTCCTGCACACCATATTCTTTCATCACCCATAATGATTTACGATACCCACTTTCCCTCGTACACTTGGTTACATATAGAAGTCCACTTAAGACCATCAATTCAACTTGATGAAACCGCCCCCTCATCTCAGTAGAAATTGACATCTCTCCAAACTCCTCAGTACAAAGATCAACCGTCAAAATTTTATAAGTTTCATTTGACCAACTTTCAAAATCAATCCAATGTAACTTATTGTTTAATGCCTCGCCCTTATCACGTACGCATAATAACTGGGGAACTTTTTCAATTACTTTCCATGAATTATTATTTGCACTATATACTTGAGCAAAAATTTGACTAACCTCTTTCAGTGACGATGTTGCATAGAAAACCCTAATCTCCAAAATTTTGAAATCACAACTTACAAAATCATAACCGAAGCCGTGGTTAAATGTAACTCGGCCTTCATAATCATATTGAGGATAAGAGATTATTTTACTACACTCCCTAGTTAACGGATTACACAACATAAAACCTCGGACATTAAGATGGTCCGCTAAGCAACAAAACAATCCATTGGAAGATCCCACAGGGTCTACAGGATAATCACTTTGATTGTATTTGATTTCAAAGTCTCTTCCCCTTTTCGAATTATAAGCATCAATATATGTATAGATCCAACGGCTATAACCATGTATAGTTCTTACCCCATCAGCAAATTCAACATCAACAATAAAATAGCCGAGTACGTACTTTTGATGGATTTTAATAAAAGTCGAGGAAGTAATTAGGATGTACCAATTCTTGGATACGCATTTGAAGCGTAAAAGAGACAATTCTGGAAGTCGGGTTAGTATGTTGTAATGTATGATATCGTCGGGAATGGTTGGCATCATGGTGCTTCTGGTGTTCTTTTTGCGAAGAGGGCTAATAATCTCCATTGCGTGGAGGAGAGAGTTTGTTGATACCAGTAAATAAGAAAACCTAGTTTACCAATAAGTCATTAATAATAAGTTCAACAAAGAATTCAAATCGAAAGATATTCGTTTTTTTTTTTTTTTTACTAGAGTTTTTTTTTTTTTTTTTTTGAGGGTTTAGAGAGATACTTGTGTTTTACGCTTGCAAAGTTGTTTGTATTTATAGGACTGGTTAAACTAGGGCATATTTCCAATTAGGAAACAATCTCTTCTTTCCCTTTCCTTTTCCTTTTCAATCTCCTACAAAACTGTCTTATTATAAAGTTATGGTAAGTTGATTTTTGTGAAATAATATTTCTATAAACATTACTAAGTGTTTTTCCTTTTTAGTAAGGTAAGGTAAAACCACTATAATAAAATAATAACTGTTGGAGGTCATCCCAGCAAATCCGGCTCAGAAGGAGAGTCCGGCCAGCATAGAGGGTTCGGCCTATGCTATACAGGCCGAAGCCTTATGAGCATGTTTAGGCCATCAAGACGTGCCGAGGAAAGTGACTACTTCGGCATTCGGCTGAGGATGTGTGGCCGAAGGTAGTTACCCAGTCCGAACATGTCAAGCTTTAGCCTCTCAAAAGAATAGGCCGAAGGTATATGACCGACCAAGGCCTCCGTCCTATGTCTGCTCTCCCGGTGTAGACCAAGTCCAGTTAGGGTTTTTTAAACCCTAAATTGGGTGGTTGGCTATAAATACCCCAACCACCCCTCATAAATGATTCATGCTACTTCATTCCAACTCAAGAAAAACAACACTAAAAAAACACTCTCTAGAAACATCACTTATCTCTCTACATTAAATCATTAAAAGACATTTAAACTAACTTGAGCGTCGGAGTGGCTTAAAGAGCCCTTCCTATCTCAGGTACTTAGAGACGAGCTAGAGTCAGGGAAGAGTTCAGCACCTTCCTAGACCCAAGCCTTGTTTGCTTTCTATCTCAGGTACTTAGAGACGAGCTAGAGTCAGGGAAGAGATCAGCACCTTCCATCGAGGAAAAGCATACAACATCCATTAGATTTAGTTTCATAGAAATTGTCGTTTGTATTTAATTAATACTTGTAACGATTTTTACCCGAAACAATAACTTATCAAAATTACTTTCGATTTTTTGTTTTTCAATAAGATTGTCTTAGTACTAGGTTATGGTAAGACAGTCGTGGCCATAAAATTATCTTACTTATTTTTTATTTACTTTTGAATTTTGTTTTTCAATAAGATTGTCTTACTATTAGGTTAGGGTATTTTTAAAAATTTAATTAATCAAACATTATATGAGTCATCAAAAAAACGAGTGGAAATTATATTCTCCGTTACTCTTTTTTCGGAAACATTATACACTTCTTGTGGGTGACACGTGTGATAATATATTTCTTAATTTAAATAAATTAAGTTGTGATTGTTTTCGATAAAAAGTTCTCACCATGTATGTCGATACTGTTAGGCCATGTTCTTTTGGACTGCACAGAGCTGAGCTGAACTGAACTGAACTTCTACAAGAACAAAAATGAACTAAGCTGAGCTGAGCTGCACTGAACTGAAACGTACTGAAGTTAAGTCCAAAAGAACAGTGCCTTAGTGAGTTCATTACTGGCTTTCCATAATTTCATACCACAGCTTTTTTTTTTTTTTTTTTTTGCCTTACACAAGTAAAATCATTTCTATGTAAGAATTGTTTTTCCATGAATTTAACTTCATAGGAGACCATACACCAGTAACAAATGCAAGCATTTTTAATCTTTTTCGGAATTTATTTTGGTAGTTAAAAATTGACAATTTAATGTTTTCTATCCCAAAAGGGGATGATAGAAGGCCTCACAGTCAGCTTGTTCTTTTAAACTAAGAACTTAATAACAAAAAATTTAAACTAAGAACTTATTCATTAACAAAAATTATCCAAAAGTAAATAGAGCGTAACTTAAATACCAACTCGTCTATTCTATAGGGCGAAAAACAGTTACAAAGTTACAATTATCTTTTACACAAACTCTACAACTTTGGGTCCTTTTACAAGTGCATACAGCTATTATATTGTCCACATTGTCATAGTTTGGTACAAAATAAACAAATCAACCACAATACAGAAGAAAAACTTACAGAATTACAGTACATTATACAACACTCAAAAGATCAAATACGGAACAGAGTACCATCGAAACAAGGTACTCTCCCTATGCATAGTAATTTAAGCTGGCCTTCTTTTTAGCCTGAACTTGTATGATTCCTTCATTGAAATCTTCATGATTGACCTATAAAAACGGTTTAAATTAGAACTGAACAATATGGACCAAGAGGTAAATTTGTATTTCCAATTTACGCGTAAATTAAGGAGCAAAGGTGCAATTACGGATCACGAGGTAAATTTATGGGATGTGGAAATCGAAACGAAAAAAAATGATAAAAATAGAAATGTAAAAGATCAGAGAACAAAGGAAGATACCTCTGTGGCATCTTGACGGAGAGCCAACATCCCAGCCTCAACACAGACAGCCTTCAACTGAGCACCATTGAAGTCATCGGTGGAGCGAGCTAATTCTTCAAAGTTGACATCGGGGTGAACATTCATCTTTCTTGAGTGGATCTGCCAAAAAAGATGATACAAATCATCAAGACGAATGAACATATATAGAGGGGTATATACACGGATGAATATGTAAAAGATAAGATTAAAATTAGGTCAGGCTTCAGGAATAAAAACCTGAAGAATTCGGGCTCTGGCCTCCTCAGTTGGATGAGGAAACTCAATTTTACGGTCAAGACGACCAGACCGCAGGAGTGCGGGATCCAGAATATCTGCCCTATTGGTAGCTGCAATGACCTGGAAAAACAATTGAAAATCATTGAGGACATTATCAAGAAACCGAGGATGGACATGCACACCATGCAAGCCTATCATGGTGCAAAGTCTTGGAATCAGTGGCGGTGTGTCGCGGAATCAGTCTTGAAATGCTTATCGCGGACCACATCTCAGCTGATTTTAACTTTTTACATTGAGAACATCTTGGCCAGATGGCCATTTTTTCGCCAAAAAAAAATATATATATATTGTAGGCACAGAAAATGATAGATCTGGTAATGGACAGCTAGGAACCCGTTATAAAACAGCAGTTTTTTTTGGGTGCGTAACTGCCGTTTTTGCGGCATGAATCCTATCAAAAATAATACACTTTTTGTGAATGTGTAGTAGTCATTGATGCATTTTGGACGCAACTTTCATACGACCATACAGAAATAAAATCTATGTACTTCGACCCCTTACCCCCAAGGTTGAGTAATCCGACCTCCTTATCCGGCCATTGGCGGCAGTTATTTAAGGCATAGGGGTAAACAGTGTATTAGACAAAGGACATAAAACAAAGCTTACCTTGATTCTTTCATCACTACTAAAGCCATCAAGCTGATTCAGCAGTTCAAGCATGGTTCGCTGCACCTCCCTATCACCACTTACTTCACTGCAGCACATAACAAGTAACCACAATGTTATTGAAAACCTCTATATAATGTCTGGACGTATGATTAATGTCTATGGTGAATACACTCCAAAGATTAGAACTTAGTTAAGTGAAGAGTGAGAATACAAAAACCAAAAGGAAGATGGAGGATTATTAAAAGAAGCACTTGCCTGTCAAAACGCTTGGTACCGATAGCATCAATCTCATCGATAAATATGATGCAAGGAGCCTTCTCTTTTGCAAGTTGAAAAGCGTCACGTACAAGTTTTGCACCATCTCCAATAAACATCTAAGTCACACAACATAGCATTAGAACAATACTCAGAGAGCCAACAAGAACATTATAAAGTCGTTCAAAAGTTCACACATTATAAATAAAAACAGACCTGGACAAGCTGGGGACCTGCTAATTTGAGAAAAGTGGCATTTGTTTGTGCCGCACAAGCTCGTGCCATGAGGGTTTTCCCTGTGCCAGGAGGTCCATAAAGTAGAACTCCTTTTGGGGGACGGATTCCAATCGTTTGAAATCTCTCGTGATGAGTCATTGGTAATACTATAGCCTCAACAAGCTCTTGAATCTGATAAGAAAACAAATCGTCAACTGCCCATACGAGACACATGCTTCAGCCATGCTAGAAAGCAGAGGATAAGCTTACCTGTTTCTCCAATCCTCCAATATCACTGTAATCCTCCGTAGGCTTCTCATCAACTTCCATAGCCTTTACTCGAGAATCATATTCAGATGGCAATGTGTCCAGGATCAGATAACTATCTTTGTTGACTCCAACCAAATCCCCCGGCTTCAGCTTATCGGGATCCACAAGTCCAACCACCGGCAAAAAGATGGTCTGCAATCAGTTCAGCACCAATAAGAAATCACCAAGAGCACCGTGCAAGTGGCACCAAGATTAAAACAATACTACCCCAGTCTCCAGTGCCTAAAATGCTCCGGCCAAATGGCAACGCAAGGGTAGGTCGGATGTACGCACCCTTACCCTTGTGATAATATCAGACAAGAGGTTGTTTCCAAATGCAACAATGAAAACTGCAATTAAAATTGTGACAAATGACTACTACTCAAGAATAAAAAGAGGCGTGATTAGTTTGATGAACCTTTCTGCTATATGTAGTGATGCATAAGTACAACAACAACAATAAATACACGCCATAAACCTCTTAAGATGATAATTCTGCTAACAAAGATGATTCCAAATGACAGAGAATAAAGAACAAAACAAGAATAACAAGGCGGAGACAACAAGGACGATACAAGTAAAAATCACATGTGACATTTCATTTAAGAAAGCTATAGGCGGAAAACAGTAAAACGTTATCATCAATAACATTCTGATTTTGTGCACATAGACAACAGGTGGTATAGCTGACCTGTCTAGTCGATGTTTTGAGCACAACGCACTTCCCCTTTCGTTGCGAGTCGAGATCAATATTAGCACCATCTTCTTCAGCTTCATCTTCGGGATTCATCTCCAGTATCTTGAGTCGTAGAGAAGTGGAAAAAAAAAAGTTTAGTAAATCAGAACATCCACTATATAGTATCGACATTAGAACGCTAGATTAAGTAAATTTTAGTCTATATAGATAGTATCTCATTATTACTTTACTACGTAAAACCTACTAGCTAGAAGCACCACAATTACAAACAGTAATTTAGTAAAAACAACTGGTATAGGCCTTTTAACCACAAAACTGATTCTCAGTTTACTAAAATCAAAATCCGAACGGCTTTATTACATACAAAAGCAAGTGTTTCAGCAAAAATGAAACATTAGAAGTAAAATAACTTCATACAAGCTAATATTCATCCTAACAATTGACAAATAAAAATCACATTGGACGTCAGTGATTCAACGATCACATAAAAGTCATAACTAGTTTAAATTAAATTCTTGTTAGTAGGCCATCTGAAATTTCAATTGCAAACTATGTTACTTCCGCACTTCATGTGAGATAAGGTACCCAAGTCCAACAACCGGCCTTTGGACCTTGGTATGACATCTCACACTTCATTTAATGTAAGATCTAAATCTCCACAATTTTTCATAAAATGGTAGAGCCAAGCAAATGGCTACACACTCGCACGAGACACTTGGAGCACTGAACTTGGCTCAATTTAATTACTCAAAATATCGACAATAAAAACCACAACATTAAAGTTAATCTTCACTTTATATACTTGAAACCAAGTCAGACGAAAAGAGGAATCATACAACAAGTTTTATGTACATCCGACATTGAGCTCAATAAGCTTGTGAAGAGGCTAATAAACCTTTGAGCTCCCTTATATACTTATGGATTTCCACAAAGGAGTTCAATAGTTTCCGAGTTACTTTCCAAACTCTTGAGCTCTATTACAGAAGTATTGAGCTCCACATAAGAGTTCAATACTCACCGAGCTCCTTTACAAACGTAAGAGTTCAATACTTACCGAGCTCCTTCACAAAAAATTTGAACTCTGCAAAGGAGTTCAATAGTTTCCGAGCACTTTCTTCGAAAATTTTGTGCTCCTTTATGTATAATTATTGAGCTCTACAAAGTAGTTCAATAGTTTCGGAGTTTCTTCAATAACTATTGAGCTCCCTAATATACTTATGAAGCTTTACAAAGGAATTCAATAGCTTCTTACTTCACAACTTGTGCTGTCCCTTATATATTATTAAGCTCGACAAAAGAGTTCAATAGTTTCCGAGTTCCTTCAAATAGCTATTCACTTCAAACTTTCATTCAGATCAGCTTAGTTCATTTTATTCAGTTCAAAATCCATTCAGCTGAGTTCAGGCAGAATTACAGTCCAAAAGAACAACAGACCGCTATTGATCTCCACAAAGAAATTCAAGAGTTTCCGAGTCACTTCACAAACTTCGGCCAAGTCTTTAAAACGTAAATTTTGCAGTTTCAGCTGAGTTACTTATCTCAACTTAGTTCATTTGAGCTCAGCTTAGTTCAGTTTTCATTCAACTCAGCAAAATTCAGTCCAAAACAACACGGTCTTATCCAGCTGTATCTCAAACTAGTTCATCTCTTTCACCAATTTTCCGATTCATAAACCGATTACACATACAACCGATAATACGATCCACAAACTAAAAATCAAATCAAATAAAAAGAAAACCTCGACAATATTTCCAACGAGATAAGGCAATTGTTTATTAAGCTTAATCTTCTCTTGATTTTCCTTTATTTTCTCCTTATACGAATCCAATTCCAGCGTCGATCTTTGCGCATCCTCCTATTTTTTCCGTCAAAATCAAATCGAATCAAATTAAATCGAATTGAAATTACGAAACCCTAGAAATTAAAAAAAAAAAATAAAATTGGGGGAAAAATAAAGAACCTTAAGAATGCGAATTTCATTATCGAGAATACGAGAAGCACGAACGATGTCTTCAGTTGATAAATGAGATAATTGATCTTCGTCTTCTACCATTGCTGTCGCCATTTTTTTGTTTTTTAGTTGAGTTTTTCTACTTTTATGTCTATTTTTGGTAAGGTTTGGACTTCTTGAGGACTTAATTGGAAATTTGCGAATCTGTTGTGAAATAGGTAAAGAGACAAGAAAGAGAGGAGAATAGATCTATATTATTCATCTCAGGTTAGGGATATATATAGTACATCGGGTAAAACCCTAAACTACATACATATAGAATATGGGCTTCAGGCCCAATGGACATCCAC
>JAUEKU010168505.1:0-11453 GCA_032274805.1 Gypsophila paniculata
CACCGCATCTTCCACCACAAATCTCCCTCAAAAGTAATCTAATTGATAATTCAAGCATTAAATTACGAACAAATTGCAGAATTCAGCTGAATAAGTGTCGAAAGTATCGTAAAAAACGATTGATAAACAGAATTAATCAATTACGTGTATGAATTATCGAGAAAATGAAGAGAATGATGAAATTACCTGGGGAATTATGTGCCAAATTAGCGTCAAATTTGGGGAAAATTGCAAGAACCCTAATTATTTCTTGGTCGACAGCTTCAAAGTACGGAGTAACACAAAAGGGGGTGAATAGAAATAGAATCATGCGACTGATGCTGTGAACGCGTTATGCAACCGGTTAGTCTAGGCCTCTGTCTCTCGGATGGGTCGATCGGGTCGGAATCGAGTACGGTTTTGTATTAGGATTATAAAAGATTGGGGTTAGACTACGGAGGTGGATGGCTAATATGGATTTGAGTTGGGTTAGGATTTGACGGTCAATTTTTTTTTTTTTTTTGTGAGACAAACTTGTTCGTGAGTTGAGCCTCATTTCAGATTTTCGAAAATTTATAAAGCTTAACAAAACAACATATGATATCTTAGTTTAGTAGACCGGAAACAATAGGACAATAATATTTTGTCTAAAATATAAAATATTCAAAATTATGTTGTGCACACGGCTAGTCTAATACCCTAGTAAATTAGGCAAGGCACGACTTGACGACTTAACAATCTGAGCCAAGTCGGGCCAAAGATCACTACAGTAGTTGACATAGTGATCAAAGGTAATTGAAATTGGATCATCAAAGCTACGGAGTAATTACTAGTATAGCTTTTAAGAAGCAAAACGTCTGAACTTAATTTACTTTCCCGCTAATGGATAGTCCGGTATAATCACTAGTTCATTTATACTTATGAAATGGACCCATATCCTAAAAATGATAATTAACCAAACCGAGCCCAACCCAACCTATCACTATAAGATGATACAACCTGATTGTTGAACTAACACGAACCTAAACTGACTGGAAGGATGATTTCAACCTGATATAACCCAAACCCATCACGGCCTAATGCATTTGATCAAAATCCGTAACCAAACCAAATTATCCGAATGAAACTTTTAGCGTGGTGGATAGGTTAGGTATTAAAGCGCGATTGAAGACATGTCCAGGCACCACTCCCAAGCACTTTACACAAAGAAAGGAGAGCAACATTGAAGTCTGAAGTCTAAAACATTTGAAAAGGGTCCTCAAATTTCTTATTGAAGAAAGAGTTCCGAGTCAACAGAGCAAACTCAAGTACACAGCACAAAGACGATAGAAGGATACACTCATATGACGACACTCTACGAAAACATAACCAAGGCCTACGGGTTAGGTTGGGAAGGGGGCAGAGGTGTAGAGAAGACTACTTCCAGTTTTCAGGGCAATCTACCGGTGAAGATATCATGCCTGAGAGTCGGAAAAAGCCTCTCTCTACATCCTACAAAGACCACGACTGACGGCCAACTTCAACTGTAAATATCAGGATATTGCCATCAGTCGAGGCTAGAGGAGCATCAAAAACATGACACGGCAAAATGAGACTTCATCTTCGTCCTTGAAGCTTTACACTTCTTGCTCATAGTGAAAGATAGGGACATCCACAGTTCACTTCTTTTTGTTCCCTTTCCTCTTGGTACGGCGCTTACCAGTACCGCTGCACCCTGATGTAACAGGGGGAGCTTGGACTGAGGTAGCAGGCATATGTTGACCATTAACCAAACCAGGGAACCCAACAGCAGAGATTCTGTACAAAAAATACCCGTCGTAAGACTTTCTGGGACAAGAGAAAACAAGACAGCAGATATTGGCACATGACACTCAAATTAACTCAACAAATAAGGTGAAAAAAGGGCGTATATTCACGCCCAATGTCATGAAAAGAGAGATAGGGAAGCGAAAGAGAAAGCGGAAATAAGTGAAGGGTGATGCAGCATGCAAGAATCGATGAGAGAAGAACATACCCAGCAAGAGCACGGCAGACTCCGGCTTGGTCATGGGAGCACCATATGTCTGCAAGGAACGCAGCCACTGATTCTCAGCGTAACAACAATGGAGCAACCTCTGCAGCCTACGACATTCCTCTTCAAAATATCGACTCTTCAACTCTAGATCCTTTACGAGCATCTTCTTTCTCTCTCTTGATCGCATAGCTGCCTCTCGGTTACTCGATTGTCTGAATAAATTTATCCCAGATTAGAATTTTAATACAACCTCTTTCCTTTGCCCACGTAAAACAACTCGATAACAAATTATTACACAGCTTTCAAGCATAAAAATGCTTCTCTAAACAGCGTGATCACCACTTCAAGTGACATGTTTAGTTTATCCTCCTTTCTTCGCTAACATCACTTTCGTACTCGTTCCACAGTTGATCAATGTATCGCACTACTGCACTACTGCCCCTAAGAAACTACCGTCAATCCAAGCAAGCCCATAACATTCTCTTCTAATCCACAAAATTTAATACGTAATTCTCAAAATTCACAAACACAATTCACAGACAATTGAAAATTGAAACCACGGCCTTAATTCTAAAGCTAATTCTACGACTTCACCTAACTAGGTAAAAGCCAATCGTAGTAATCAAATTCAGCAACGAGGTCGTATGTACAAGACAATCCTAGTAATCAAATTCAGCAACGAGGTCGTATGTACAAGCCAATCCTAGTAATCAAATTCAGCAACGAGTTTGTAAACCTCGACAACACTTACACACAACACACACAGCACACAATTGTGCAGAAATAATTCGATATTTAGATGCAGTATATATTTTCCAAGACGAGTTCGCAACGAATCAACAAACCTATATTGTTCAGCAAATAACACATCAACGACGAATCATCGTCATGATTTCGGATGAGAAGTTGATCAAATTAAACGTACATGTAAATAAATAAATAAATAACGCTTCAATCAATTACAAAATAAAAACGTAAACAAATGACTTCGAAAATCATAAGCGTATTAATCACAATTATACCTTTTACGTTTCTTAGTAAGAGGATCATCATCATCATGATTATCATGATCATCATCGCCATGATTATTCACCTCTAATGCATCATCCGACGACGCCTTATCATTTTCAAAACTCGGATTACTTTCCTTGAAATTCTCTCCGACATTACGATCACAAGGCCCTCCATTCTCCACCGACGACGGCGAAGACGACGAATTGTTCTCCCCTACATTCGACGAACCTTCTGGAAATTCGATCAACAAATCACACACTTCTAAGCCGAATTCCTTGAAGAAATCGTCGTTGTTTGTTGCGTTAACTCCGCCACTGTCGTCGTCATCGTCGTCTTTCATTAGGAGGTCTTCTAGCTCCGCCGCCCACGCCGCCGCCGGAACCACCGCCTCCGTCGACTCCACCGCCGAGGGAGCCGCCGTCAACGGCGGAGATTCGGCGGCGAAGAAGTCGAAGTTGTCCCAGTCAATTTCGTCGTTCATCATCGTCGAATAATCAACAAAATTGAAAAGTCAAAAAAAACAAAAAAAAATAAGAAAATAAAATTATTTACAGGAAAAAAGAAGAGAAATTGATCATAGATGATGAGAAATATACATTAATTTGATTAATTTAGGGTTTATAGAGAGAAAATTAGGGATTAATTTAGAATTATGAATTGATTTAATTTTTTAGGGTTTATTTAAAAGGTGATTATTTATTTAATTATTTAATTTTATTTAATTTACGTGGTGAGGAAGGAGAGTAGCTGAGTAGGAAATAACGAGGTAGTTGGGGGGTGGTGAGCTCACTAAGCCAATCAGAGACTGTCTTACTGTTGACGTGGCTTCTTTTGTTTGTCAATTGAACTTGAACGTGCACTTGTCAAACGGGTCGTCCGGGTTGAATTGTGGTTCCGCTTATACAATCGTGTTAGAACACGGGTTGGTTCGATTGTCGTTACTATAACGTGATCATTTTAATGTTTATTGTAAATCTTTATTTAAAAAGGAATTTGTGATTATTTCTAAATGGTTTAAAGTTGACGGCTTTTTAGGATCATACTAATAAGCATTAGAGTGATGATTTTTTAAGTAAAAATAGCTCGTCGTATATATACGACAGTCTTGTTTTAGCAATTGTGATTATTACGCGGGGTGTTCATCGGTGTGAAATCAGACTGGACCGAAAGAACACGAAAATTGAATCTTTCCAAATCCCAAACCCGAAGACAGGATCGGATTTTTGGTGGTGATCGGATTCGTATGTTTTCGGACATATTAAATATTCTCCATCTTTTTTAGATTCTAAATTTTTGCAACATATATTTAAAAATCATAGAATTATAGTATTATTGTATATATCTGTATTTCAGCTCCTCAAAAGAATTCGTACAAGATCGACCACAAAATTGTGATTTGTTTTCAAAGTTATTGGCAAACCATTTTACTAGGAATTTTCTAATATTATGACATCGCTTAAATATAATATTCATATCACTACCCTAGCCACAAAACATACGAAGACAACATAAAATTCAGATCGCGGAGCAAGGGTAGTTATATGGCTTTGCTATTGTGACAAGAAATATACAAGAGATTTACAACGTTGATAAGTATAATATATCTAATTTCGAAAATGTGCTCAACGGGGATTGACGACTGGCGAATCAACTCGATATGAATGACCTGACTAGAACAGCAAGACCCAAAGCCATATTGAACTTCCACATGAACAGTTCAAATAGCACCCGATCAAAGTGCACCCAAATTTACCCGACCTGACCTATCGCCATCCAAATGATCTATTGGCTCAATGTACATGTAAACGAATTATAATGAGTCATATATGTTAAATGAAAGGGAAGATATCGTGGACAATTACATAGATTTGAGGAGTGACGGCAAGTTATTGTTCAGTGGATCAGAGATGTGGTCGATAAGGTTTTGAATGGGTCCTTTTCCAGTGAATGCGGCTTGAATATAAAAGCCCAACCATGCAACCATAGCTAAGCGACCGTTCTTCATCTCCTTCACTTTCAGTTCTTCAAAAGCAACAGGGTCCTTGGCTAGATTCAGGGGGTCAAAAAGAGTTCCTCCCGGATAATTAATATCTCCAGGTAAGAAAATGCCAAGAGGTTCCAAAGCTTCGATTCCACAGTATCGTGCATACTCTGGTCCTACCTGCTAAACTTTGGTTAGGCTAAAATGAATTGCAAATGAGAGTTGAGTTTAGCGATTAGGATGGCTACAGAATGGTCAATAGTCCCAAAATGATTTAGAGTCGGGCTGTTCGGCCAACATGATACATGAACAGTCATACTATACGATATTTATTTAGAAAAGCTTAACAAATCCAACAGATTTCCTATAAGGAAACTTTTTGGTAAAGGTCTTACTTCGATGATTTGGCTCACGTTTGATTACCTAAACTATTGAAGGTCACCACCTCCGAAAGACTGAATCAGTTGATAAAGATTTCAAAATGAAGCTCCTACATATGAATACATGACCAACTCACATGAAGGCAACAACAATTTCTAGCATGGTAAGTGGAACTAAGTTTTCAGACAACACCTATGAATCACTTTTTTCGGAAAATGTAGTGGAGACCCTTTTCTCTCTTGGAAGGGATAAAACGGCTGAACATTGAAAAAACACCCTTTTGGACTGTTTTCTTAGATTTCAATCTTTCAAAGGATTGTGACCACTCATTTCTTTCTTGAGGCCAATGGAGTATACTTCATCGCTAATATGGGTACCTTGTTTCCTACTCTTTCAGGGTAGTTATGATCCTTAACGCTCTCACTCTACCATCAACAAGAATGAAGTTACGTCCATTCCAAGGATCAACTTAGTTAGTAGTTACGTTTTTCATTTTGCCTTTACAGCAAGTGTCAACAACCCTCACAATAATCCCGACCAATCAAACCGAGAGAGATGGACAAGCATATCATTTTTCACTCCGAAACATCATCCATATTTAAAGAAATAGCAGATCCAGTAATGACAAAGTCACAAAACAAGGTTTTTTCAAAAGCCAGAAAGTTGAAAAAACGAAGACTTTCAAAATAAATGAAGTTACCATGAGAAGGACTTGGCATATAGCTATAACAATTATTCCTTGACTTCCTGCAAGGTGCAATCCTGGTATGCCTAGATAGTCAAGTGTATCTCCCTGAAAAGCAACATAGCAGTACTTAACAGCAGTGACAGCGACAGCAACAGCAAGCGCATATTGATATAGTCATCTAGCGTACTGACATATAGAAAAGATTGTTACCAGCGATATTTATGTCCAGATAAATAAATTACTACTAACAAATTAGTAGACATAGCTCACACGTCACAAGAGATTTCATTTCAATAAGAAAAAGGTTTCTTTGCATAAATAAAAATTGATGCATGTGTAAATAGCATTCTTAAAGTAAATAACAACGAAGAATGAGACAGTAGCTAAAATGTGTAGCATGAATGCATGAGTATAACTATCACGATACAATGTGGTAAATAGAAGAAGAAAAGATTTGAAGTGACAAAAAAAATGCTTGCCTTAAGTTTTGAATAGCCTACACGCCACCAGACAGGCTCTGTAAAATGAAATGCTCCGCTGAGATCTAATATTTCCGGAATAAGAGCACCAAGTGCCCCAAGCATAGCCCAGCGAGCATGAAGTATCTCAAAGCTGCACAAGATTGAGAGACTGATTATTTATTGGAGCATTGGTGTAAAAAAAATCAAAAATTTACAACATCTCACTTTGATAGGAGTCTTCATAAAGAGCTACGCTAGACTCTAGTTCAGATTCAGAATTTCGGATTATTGGTTTTTATTGCTAGGTTGTATGAAGTATCTCAGACAAATAAGCAGCTTTCTATCAGAAAAGAGAATCAAGGGTAAAACAAAACGGCTGAACAAGAAAACCCAACCTCTTCACGAGTAATTCAAGTGCCCACGATTCCCCGCGCTTCCCTTTCTCTCAATACAGAAATAGGGACAAAGAGCAACGACTACAAGTTATACGGTTACGGCCAATCTAATTAGTTCATCAAGCACTTACACATCCATTGACAGTGATTTAGAATAAACATCACAGCAAAAAGACGATAGCTTATTTCTTTCCGTTTTGTTGCATCTTACAGCAACAACTATGAACACTATCAATCTTTAGCCCCATCATAAGGCAAATTAACTTTGAGGCTATAATAATGACAGCCAAATCTCAACAGCTGTGTCAACAGGACATTCTTTATTACTCCGTACAAGTGAGCAATACAAAAGCGAGAACTAAAGACATAAGCTCACACAGACACTAACAAATACGGAGTAGAGCACAGAATTTCACTCTCGGCATAGCACTAATTACACAGCCATCTGTAGGATGGATAGTTGGACCAGTTAACGAATAAATTACGTAGGACAATGAACTTTCTTTTATCCAAGGCAACAAACCAGATTTATATTACAATACATGTAAAGAAGCATACTTGTAATATTTTTGCAAGGAATCAGGATCCTTTGCCAAACCTGCAATATCAAAGCCATAATCCCCTGGAAGTTGGCCATTTAGATGAGATGGATATTCAAAGGGTACTGGGCCGAGCCATCGAGGACGATTTTCCCCATACCAGTGACTATAGAAAACAAGAGATTTGTCTTAAGAAGCCAGTAGGTGGACATGCAAAGCAGTAAACCAACGCATAATTATAAACCAGCCGTGTGTACGTGTCATGCCCAACATATGAACCATGAGCGGCCCCCATAGGCCATAACCCATGGCGGGCATACATTTCAATCCTCACATCCGCCCCACTGCCCACTAAATTATCCAATACACATTCCATTACCCACAAGAGCAACGACTTAAATTACTTGGACAAAAGTTATTATACATTATCCCATACACCTCCCACACATTTTCCTCCGTTTTCTATTATATGACGTTTTCATTTATTAAGGTAAGTCTTTAACTTTTGATTTAAAAAAACAAAAGTATTTGGACAAATATTATGAATCTTATATCATCAAATACGTGATGAAAAAAACATTTTAGAGAACAAATGCTAGTTCAAGTGGTAAGAGTTCCCTTACTATAACCATAAGGTCGGGGCTTCGATTCTCAACTGCGACTTAGTGGGCGCTAAAATATTTTACACTTTTGGTTGCCACTTGGAAAACACGGGAATTGGAAAATCCCAATATTTTCAAAATGAGCCAATTACAATACCTTAGTCGTTAAAACTTCCCGCGGAATTTAATTGCTACATTGGCAATCAAAAAAAACTTGTGTCAAATTCACCCGTATTGGACGACGGAACTTAATTCCTGTAAATTTGAAATCTTTGAGAATTAAACTTCTTTGATCATTGATCAACCAAACGACTCCTTACTAATTCGTACACTTAATTAATTGTTGAACATGTGTCTGCCAATTATACCCTGGATTTTTCTAAGCTACTACCTGTCATGGAAAAATTATCGTGAAACCGTCACACATGAGAATTCGCGTATACCTCTGGTCACGCGCAACATCAGCCAACTTTCTACGCTCGACAGAAAGTCGAACTGCGGTTGATTTCTGGGCCTCTAATCGCTTCTGAAGCCTTTCACCAAGCGGACTGTTTGCAATGGCTTTCACCGCCGTAAACGGAATTGCAGAAAACACCAACACTCCTGCCAACTTCATTACATATAACCATTTCAAACGTTAACAAGACGGTCCCACAATAAAGTTATTATGAGAGGTTTAGATAGTTTCATTTATTTTGTTTGAAAAACAATATGTCTCACAGGAGAGCTACGCTACTTAAAATTTTTTTTTTAATGCATTTAAAACACGAATAAAATATTTAGAATGATCAAGAATATGACGTACGCAAATATAATTTGTACATGACATCATAACACAAATGTCGATGTCGAGTTTATAACGTTAAAATTTTTAGTTACACGTTATAAAAATTTGATATTAATAATGAGAAGTAGGAGTACCTCTTGCCAAGTGGCTTTAGGATGACAAAATGAGTGATGTGTTTTGATTTTGTGTTGAGGAAGTTTATTTGATTGGAATTTTGGTAGAAAATGTTGATTTTGTGAAATGAATGATGAATTAATTGGTCTTTGAATCACCAAAGCCATGAGAGTTTTCTTTTGTATTTGTGGTTTTGCTTTGCTCCACTATTGTTTTACACATGAGGGGAACGATGATGGTAATTTATTACCGAGTAGTCGAGTACCTAGTAAAGTGGCGCCATCGTCTCGGACCGTTAGGTTCGTTCCGAGTTGGACTAAATATATCGGCCAAAATATCAAATTGATAAATAAAAAGGAGGGTATGTACAACATTGGGAACAAAAAAAAATCAATTGTGCCGGATGTCCATATTGGTAAAAAAAGTGGAGTATATACGGAGTATGCCAAATTGTTAACAAAATATCATTAATATATCTTTATTTCAAAAATTACTAAAATTCTATATAATGGAATATGTTGCAATGAAATAAAAACATTGATTTTTATCATTCAAAAATATTTCACTATGATTCTAATGGTATAAGTTTTAAAAGAAAAATTTAAAATATTTTCTCATGAAGCTAAAAGCTAGTACGTAAAAATTTATCTTAAGATATAAAAATTCAAATGATTAAAAATAGAGTTGCTAACAATTTATTGTGAACTAAAAAAAATTCCGAAATACTCAGTATATTGTTATAGTTGGTTTAAGTTGGGTTACACATTTTATTGACGATTTACGGAATATTTAATTAAAGAGCAAATTTATTAGGATCAAGTGAAATAAGCAGAAACGATTAAGTTGGGTTACAAATTACTCCTTTCAAAAATTTCTACCTATTATATATGTCACTTTGTTTACAAATTGCTATAAAAAAATGCAAATTCGGTTGCTTATGTAAGTGATTTAGACCCAATTTTATTGGTCTTAGATGTTTGTTGTAATGTTTCGTGTATTTTTACAGCTACCGAAATAAACATATTATTCCAAATTGATCGAAAATCGCTTTAAAAGGTGATAAAATTACAATTTTTTTTGTAAACAAAGTGACATTATAGGTAGTAATTTTTTGAAAAAAAAATATATTAGACAATATTTTGTAAAACAGTGTCACCTTGAACCTAATAATTTATTAATCAAATAATTCACATCGGGTGATATCGAGATAAGTAAATTTTCTTTGGATTTCGGATATCCACATAAATTATTTAGTACTTTAGTTCGAGGTTCAAGAATCAAGAAGAATTGACTAATCTTGATCGGTGGAAATGTGGAATAAGTGTATTTTTCTCAAATAAAAAATATCAATTTATCATTTTTTTTACCAATTTGGCTAATGCATTTAAGTTTATTTATCAATTTAGCACTATTGATACTTTTTTTACCAATTTGGCACCATACTTTTTCTTTTTTACCAATTTGTTAGTTAGGCCTAAATATATTAAAGTTCAATTTTTGGGTTTACAAAAATAGATTAGTGGTTTTGTTAGTTAGCACTATTAACCCTCCGTACCCCACTTGGAGTCCTGATTGGCTGCTGCCATAAGGACAGATATTAGACAATTTGTAGTAAGTCTCTCGTAATACAGTTTTATCATAAGCCAATGTAAGTAAATATTTTTTGCCACGGGAGGTCTACTTCGTGGCTAAATACTAGTTTTGCCACAAGAATAATTATTTTCCGTACCGTAAGTGATTATTTGTCACGTTATCAGTTTTTCCGCGACATAAATTTTTTTTCCCTCGACAACACAAAATTATGCAATTGTTTACAATTCTCGTGATATAATTCGTGACCAAGTGATAATTTGTTGTCATGTTTTTTGTTTGGCTATTTTTCTCTCGTAATGTGCAAAACGTGTAGTACACTATGTCTAAATAACCTTCAAATATCTCAACATTTGTGTACAAGCTTTCTTAGGTTGTCTTGTCTTTCCAAGCCGATATTCTTTGGTGTTTAAAGATACACCTTTTTCCCTGAACCCATTGCTTTCCGCAGCAACCCCATGTCGAAAGGGTTTACAGGAAGCGCTCTAACAGTGTGTCTACCTTCACGAGCTAACCAATAAAAGTCCGTGATATTTGCATCAACTCCAAGCAATAGACAGAACAAATGCAAGTAACACAACATCACAATCGACTTTTGACACGATAGTATCTTTGCCCTATGAATCGTGATAAACCTACAGCATAATAGAAAGTCAATAGAACCAACTAAGTTGTGTTCGTCCACAAACAACATAGGCTCCAACTCCTCAGATAATCCCAAGCCCTATAAATCTTGAGAAGTATTTAAGAGACATAATATTCAACATTAGTTGTATGAAACTAAAGACCTATCAAAAGTTATAAAAAAAAAAAATGAGAGATCAAATGTCAGTAGAAACTGAGAGATCAAATGATTAAAACATACATTCTATGACTGTCTCCCTGTCACGTCTTGCAGATTGATTCCT
>JAUEKU010168516.1:0-11453 GCA_032274805.1 Gypsophila paniculata
TAAGATTTAGGGGGAGTAATAAAGTGATGGCATTGAG
This sequence comes from Gypsophila paniculata, assembly GCA_032274805.1. Classification (NCBI taxonomy): domain Eukaryota; kingdom Viridiplantae; phylum Streptophyta; class Magnoliopsida; order Caryophyllales; family Caryophyllaceae; genus Gypsophila; species Gypsophila paniculata. The sequence continues at coordinate 38 of JAUEKU010168516.1, forward strand.
TGTAAATAAGTAGAAGTTGTGGGGTATTTTGGTAAAAAAAACATGCCAAATATGGTATGTTACCATTGGACTTGATTTGCAAATAAGGTAAGTATTACAATTGGAATGGATAGGAGAGAGTAATAATAATAATAATAATATTAATAATAATATTAATAATAATAATAATAATAATAGGAGAGAGTAAGTATTACAAGTGGGTGCCCAGCTTGTTTCGCGGCTGCCCACTAATTTCTTGTAAACTCTCATTTTGCCTTTTATAATAAGATTTGTCGTTTTATAATAATAATAATAATAATTGTTGATCCTTTAATTTGCTAGTGACATCTTACTACGGACAAAACGTGAATAACTTCTCGTTATTCTGGGCCGTTGGTATTTCCCGGGTATTAAGATTTCTTTCTTCTTCAATTTTCTTGCGTCGACATCCAATTTACCGGTCTCGTCAGTCGTCATTGTCGTCATATTCACGTTTTATAACTCCGATTTTGTTCAGATTATTACAAGGTCGACCCAAAGAGGTTATTAGGTTTTCAGAATTGAGTCCCAAAAATTGTGGGTTGAATTAAGCAAGACAAATCTAATTATAATTAACGTTGAGCATTTTATTATACAATATGCTTGTAATGACAACGTGGGTAGTTGATTATAAATTCATGTATTTCACCAAAGTTCAATTCGCACTATTACTACGTGGCTCTTGGATTTTCATTAATTTTACGGGGAGGCCCTGCACTATTCGTTTGTCACAACATGGGTCTTCAATTTTCAGATTCCTAATATTTTCATGAATTTTAGATAAAGTTGAAGAAATCAGAGAACCTGAAATAAATGTAAAACAAAATGATAAAATTTTACTGTATTTAAGACTCTAGGATACAATACCGAGTTTTTATTTAAGAAAGAATTTCTTAAAATTTAAAAATAATTTGGCATAACAAATAGTAAATTTTATTAAAAAAAAAAAAAAAGATGTTAATGACAATTTCAACGACAAAAATAACTCCGTATAACTATAAAAATTGATATGATTGATTATGTACTTCATTTAATGATACCAATAACTAAAATTCATAAACTTTACAAAATTTGTTTGTACTTACCCACCTTATAACGATTTTATTTGAAAATTTAAAGAATTAGTGTTATCCGTCGAACCGGTAAAACCACCGACCCGATACAAAGTCCTACAAGTCATTTTCTAGTTTCTGTCAGAACAAATTACTTACTGTAGAAAAAGAGTATAAAATCTGATTTTAAGGAATCAAAAACATAAAATTCTGTTTGTATAACTCTAGTAAGTACTACTCGTAGTATAAATATAACTTTGTTTTTCTTTTTGTTTTTCAATACCTACAATCTTCATCTTAAAAAAAAAAAAATTAAATAAAAACTCTGCATTTCTTCTACTGTAATTAATAAACATTCAAAAGAAGTAATAACTATGGTGTTTATGCTAATACAAAGTGGATTAATTCCAAACCCACTAATCAAAACAACAATAATCTGCTCAAAAAAACCCACAACTTATTTTCAATCTAACTTCATCAACCAACAACTAAAATACAACCTAAAACCCTCCAACTTAATATTTCTCAAGAAAAAAAGAGGTAATCAAATGACCATTGAAGTTGATAGAGACAATAATCCTAATTATAATGACGATAATAATTATAATAATAATAATAATATAAATAGCAAGAAAAAGATGTTGATTCTTTGCGGAGTAGGGTATTTTATGCAAGGGTTTAGATGTTTCCCGTGGTTAGCATTGAACTTTCACATGGCAAATAATATGGTGTTAGACCCTTCTACGTTGCAGTTGGTGCAATATTCAGCTATCTTGCCTATGGTTGCTAAACCATTTTATGGCATTTTGTCTGATGCTATTAATATTGGTGGTTCTCATCGCCTTCCTTATATTTGTATTGGAGGTTGGTTTGTTAACTCGTTCTGTTTCCGTTATTTGTTTATCTTTCTGTTCTATCTTTTGTTTAAGGTTCTGTTTTAGGAGTAAGGGTAAAGATATGTTATTGTCTCGAGTCTGAAGTTTTTTCGAATTATTTTGAATTTTTTATAAGTGTTTGAAGTGTTTCTGTGAAGGTTTTTTTTGTTAGACAAGGTTAAAAAAGATAGATTATTCCCTCAATTTCACTCATTTAGTCTCACTTACCTTTTTTGCCAGTTTTACTCATTTAGTCTCATTTTCAAATTCATCTACTTTTACTCTTGAAAATGACCAAAATAATCCTACTTTTTCACATTTTTCCATACACACAACTTCCATACTATTGAAAAAGACTATTATATCCCTACTTTTTTCCACTTTCTTAAATCTTGTGCCATGCCCTATGAGCTTTATGAATGAAAGGGAGGGAGTATTTTTTTTGAAGTGTCCTGAATTTTTTTTGACTTCGTAAGTGTTTTATAAATATCTGTAATTTATGAAGTACTCCGTATTTGATATGTTAGGAAAAAATAAGATGAGTGGCATGTAATATGTATGTAAACAAATAATCCTTTATTTGTCTTAATCGTTTTTTATTTTTAATCTTATTCTGAGTCGATCATTTTGTTTGTATAAAAATATAATTTGATATATGAAATGGATGGGGGGAAGGAGTGGAGGCGTGTTATAGCTCATGATATTGGATTATAATTGATCAAATTGTATTGCTTCGTTCTCATAATAGAATGATAAACAAATAATTGAAATAAAGGGTGTACCATTTGATCCGTTAAGGGTTAATAAGGGAAAATGAGGTCGGTTTTGAATGATTATTCAATCCGTATTTATTTTTGTGCAATGAAAATGATCGATGTTTGAAATGGAGGGGTACTAATTTCTTTGATTGTGATATTTTGTTGTTAATTTGGTGGTGGACTGGTGGGTACCTTGAGTTGAAGTTGTAAAACTGATTGAGGATTTTGAGATATTGGAAAAAAATGACCGAGAGCTAAACCGAGGAGGGATAATTTCGCTTGTTTGGATAATAAGTCTGTGGAGAATATACTCGGTTGAATACTTAAATAAACTATGCATGCCTTTTAATCTTTCTCGTCTTCCATTTCTTTAGATTTGATTTTCCTAGTGTTTCTAATGCACTCCGTATATGTTGATGTGTGTATCGTATATTGGTAATTCGATATAGCTTATGATTCAACACTCACATAAGATTGCATTGTCTAGTTTTGCTGCAGGTATTGTCATGGGGGCCATTAGCAGTAATCCCATTTGTGGGCGAATTGCTTCCAACTCTTATGTCATGTGTTCTTCTGAGTAATCTTGGAGCAGCTATCACAGAGGTTGTGCAAGACGCCCTTGTCGCTGAATATGGACAAAAACATCGAATTGTTGGGCTACAGTCTTATACCTTCATGGCGATTGCATTCGCGGGAATTCTAGGGAACTTGGTTGGTGGTGTCCTATTGTCGAGAACTCACCCACGTGTAGTTCTATTTATATTCTCCGTTCTTTTGCTGTTGCAACTTTTCATCACGTTGTCGACAAAAGAAAAGTGGCTGGGTTTGTCAAAGCCTCCGCGTGATGTTGTTGAACAGGGTTCACTCCTAAGCAGCATCAAGAGACGGTTTTCTGAACTTCTGACTGCCTTGAGCGCGGAGAGAATATCTCAGCCATTGATTTGGGCTGTAGTCTCTATTGCGATGGTTCCGATGCTCAATGGATCTATCTTTTGCTATCAGACCCAACACCTTAAACTCGATCCCTCTACCATTGGAATGTCGAAGGTAATTGGTCAAGTGCTGCTGTTGTCACTGACATTGCTCTACGACCGGTTTTGGAAGAATATGCCCTTTAGGCAGTTCATCACCAGAGTGCAGATCTTATATGCAGCATCTCTTCTCCTCGATTTTGTTCTCGTTACACAAATCAATCTTAAAATAGGAATTCCTAATGATACGTTTGCGTTGTGCTTTTCTGGGTTGGCTGAGACTGCGGCAGTTTTTAAAACCGTCCCGTTTATTGTGCTTATCGGGAGCTTATGTCCGCCAGGTTGTGAGGCTACAGTTAATGCATTCCTAGCATCGGCTCTGACCTTATCGTCAATAGCTAGCGGTTTCTTTGGGATCGGACTAGCATCTGTGCTAGGCATAACGTCGAGCAATTACTCTAATCTTCCGTTTGGAATCATGCTACAATGTTTGGCAGCTGTGTTGCCAGTAATTTGGATCAACAGTCTACCTGTTGCGTTTCCTGCGTTTGAGAAGGAAAAGAGCAAAGTCGCAAGTAAAAGAAATCGAAGAAATCGAAGAGTGGGAAGGGTGGTGCTAAATACATTCTTTACTTATAGACGAGAAAGGGAATCTGAGACTATAAATGGTAACGAATAGTCGCATGGAATGACTTGGATCCACAGTTTTGCTCTCGTGACAGATACGTGCTGATGCTGTTGGTATCTGTCGCCTGTCCGGTTTTGGAAATTCCACGTAACATTTATGGCGTATCAGAGCTCTTCACAACATGGGATGAGGTTCGAAAAAACCTCTGCAGATTGCCGTGACGCGTCACATATGAGCATTAGGCAAGGTGATTTTTCTGATCGTAGTTATTTGCTATTGTAAGTGAAATATATACGTCAGCTAATTGAATTCATTACATTGTAATTACCTTAAAACTAATACATTACACTTTCTTACTTGATACTGATCGTTAATCACGTCTCAGCTGCAACCTTTGGCATGAGCAGTGCTACAGTGTATCGATATGTGATTTGGGTGTTTGATATTGATCGTCAAGTTTTTGTCTTCTGGTTCGCTGGGGAAATAGACGGAAGTATATTTTTTTTAATCAACTGTAGTATGCAACATTAGTGGAGTTGCAGCTCCTTTGGTCTTGGTGCGATCATAGCACGTTTGCCAAAGATGATGATCGTCTCTGTACTTCATTATTCGGGTGATGTCTCTTGAAATCCTAATTGATAATTAGGGGGAAGGAGAACTAAGCAACAAGATTGTGTACCATTTGTATTGGGTTGGCGGACTAAATGAAATGGTTCGGGTGGTTAGAGATTGGAGCGTGTAATTGTGTTTTCCTACACGATTGGTGGTCGCGACCTATAACCTATACTTAAGATTCGAAGCCAAGCCATATATCATGTCCAAACGACGAAATTCAAATCAACTTCAAACGTACAGCGGACAACCAGTGATCACCAGACAAATCAGGAGCACATACACGACGGAAACAAGCGAAGGTTCAGTTCCATATAAATCATCCATGTTTTACAAAAAAATACAAACAAAGACGACTCCTGGATTCATACATGACATACAACATTACACACATAAAAAGTTTACAAAAAGCAAGGTAGTATTTTGAAGGTTAAAAAGCTTGTGGTGAAACAACATTCTGCAGTTCAGAAACTAGCAGTAAAAACAACATATATGGCAACATCACTTGTCCATAATTATTTGCCTTCCGGTTATCAGACCCTTGTGGTGGTTCCCTTCAATTCAGTCGTCGTCCCTGGTCCGCCACCAACGTAGTCAGGGTCTCTATAACCTGGACCGTAGTTGCTACCAAATAGACCCGCATGCAGGACCGACACGTAGATCAGCTCAAAAACCGTGAGGATGATTATAAATGCTTCTAGCGCCTTCAGCCTCCACCCTCTCCACCCTCCTATGCTTATTTCCTTTATGGCGAATCTGCACAGCCATTGTAACATTTTTAGGCTACTACTGCTAATCAACAATTTTTAGGAAAAACGACGACTACAATTAAAGCGCTTTGGCGTAGGATGTGGCCTACGAGGTTGATCCTCATGGTTTAGCTCATGAAACGTAACATTCCATAGATAGATACACACTAAGGCTCTGTTTTTTAGGACTGAGCAAGGACTGAATGGAGCGGACTTGAGCTGAATTGAATGGAACTGAGCTAAACTGAATGGTACTGAACTAAGCTAAATGTAGCTGAATTTAATTAAAATTAAGTTCAAAAGAACAGAGTCTAAGTAAAATATGATATAGTAACATGTTATAATAAGGAAAATACCCCATAGCAAGAGCAGTGAGAGCCCAAGCGATGAGCGCTGACGATCCAGCAGCGGCGAGGCTGTCATTCCTCCATGCCCTGACATGGGTTGCTCCTGGCAGCTTCGAAAGAACCCCGATCACTCCCGCTATTAGCGCTAGTAACACAAAGAACGGTGTCGCCCCGTTTCCTCCCAGTCCTATATATGTTCCATTTGTATTTGCCAAACATCAAAATATGAAAGTTAGCAAGTTCAACAATGCTAAGAATGTTAACAAATTAGTTGGATCATGATCACTCTAAAAAAACAAAAAAAAAATACTTCCTCGATTTCAGTCATACGTGAACAAATAGATGAATCCAAGGAAATATAATAAGATATAAAGAAAACATTTAGATAATATATAAACAATAAGATCGAGTATATATATATTATAGTTATCATAATATATATTTTCAGTCTTAAAATATAAATGTAAACAAATGACTATGACAAAGGACGTACATACTTTAATAAATAAAGCATGGATCAATAGCATACTCGTAGAAAAAAGCAAAACAAGTTTCACATTTTAAAGAACGCGCTAAAAGTAAATGATACGGAGTAGAAGTTAGGGAGTAGAAAAGAGAAGAGAAGAGAACAGACCAGGGTGACGAGTGGAGAAATTGATATACTTGTTCATGCACCAACTAGCAAAGCCAATGACAATAATATACAATATCAAGTTCATTATTAGCAATGGTCCTGCCACATTCTTCCCCATTGTTGCCATTTTTCTCTTGTTATTGTATCTTACTTAATAACTTCCTACAAACTTCACTTCACTCAACTAATATTATTACTGTATGTTTGTAGTATTTAGTTAGTTTTACACAGTTACAATGTATCCCAAACTTATTTCACTTGTGCTGTTATTTAACGAGGATGAAATGTTATTAGTATTATTATACGAGTACAATAAACAAAAGAAGAAGAGTGCTTTTTCGGTGGTGTGATCTATTGATGTGATAAACTTGAGTGTGTGGCTTTCGTACAACATTATGCGGTGCTCAATGCTACTCCCTCTTGACACGAATGTTTTACATACTTCTACGTGTCTTTCTTCTTCCTACATTTGGTGCTACGCTTGTCCACCTTCCTTTTTTTCTTAAAGTCTTTTACTCCCTTCGATCAATAATATAATACAAACCCATGGCTCAAATGCTTTATTCATATTTATCGAGACATATTTTGCAATATTTATATATTTAGTTATATATTATTAAAAATTATAAAAATTTTAATATTTTTATTTTACACATAACGACGAATAAAACAAGTTCAAACATAACTATATCTTATATATTACGAAAAATATCGAAAATTTCCCACCCACATGAACAATGTACAAAAAGAAAATGAGACCATTAGTTTAGATATAAAGGAGTATTTTCCTTTTTATTTTAGAATGGATCGGACTTAAATAATTATTTTTTTATATTTTTTTTATCTCAAATTGATGTCTTATTTCACTTTTCTTTTTCCTCCGAATTGACTCGTTGAGTGTTCATATTTTCAACAACACAAAAACTTGGGTAAGACCTTTCACATTGTTGTAGTTACCTAAGCGTAGCTTTTTATATTTTGTTTAAAAAATAGTAGGTCTTACGATGTGAGACGGTTTCGCAAGAAACCTATTGTTTCAACAATATTATTGTTTTCCCTTCACTGTTTCTTAAATATTTTTCGTTTCGTTTGGAGGGGAGAGAGTATATAATTTTGGGATGAAGTATAAAATAATAAGGGTATTTTTACGTGGTGACCTGATGCTTTTTCAAATTTTACATGGTATAGTGACTTCTTAATGAACTAGAAAATCAAGTTTTGAAACGGTAATTAAGTTTTGTAATGAAAATATATTTACGATTGAGTAAGCGATATATAGGCGCATATCATCCGTTTGATAAATAGTGCCAAAAAATAATAAAAAAATGCATAATTTAAACATTTAAAAGATGTGGATTTGATTATTTAGGTTATTTTAATAAGTTTTTATTAACTATATGGATACCGAAGAAGTTTTTTTAAAAACAATGAGTACCACGTAGAATTCGGAAAAATACGAGGGTATCACGTAGAAAAAGCGAAATTATAATTTGATGATCGAAAATGGATGGGGTTGAAGGGAATACTTGTAGTTATGCTCGAATAATTTTGATAAATATTTTGATGATTGGAAATTGGATGAAATATTATATAAAACAAAAAAACGTTAACTTAAGCACATTATCAAAATAAAAAAACTAAACAAATGATTGAATCATAGGGAGTAAGAGATAATATGAGTGATTGTTGGGATAAATTCACATATCCAGCAGACGGATCATGCCATTATCCTTCTAACCAATCAAAATCCTTAAATTTTTGTTCGCTGGTCAACACCACCCTTCAGCGTCACGATTAGTCCTGCGCTAGCAGCATCTAATTTCCTCTCGATGCACCATCCGAATTAAAGACAAACCATTCAGATGGTGGTGTTGACCAGCAAACAAAGATTTCTTCCTGCCAATTACTTCTCTGATCGAGTAGTATATCCTAAAATTTTAAAAATAAGATAAGGATACAACATGTAATACCAAATAATTTAGGGATACATCATAATATTTCTAAAAACTAATTGTGCTTTGTAGTAAAGTAAATTAACAAACGTTAAGTGATGTAGGCATATAAGGTATTAACACATTAAACATCTTCGAATATGTAGATCAGTAGATGGGAAAGCAATAGTTTGAGGGACTGAGATAAAATCATTTATAGCTGTTTAAAGATGGAGGAATCATATAAATCAATATAAAAAGTAAAATAACGATATGCTCAATAAATAAGTTCTTTCAGTGAAAATGTTTCACATAGTATAAATTGTAACCCGAACCAGTTTTGTAGTACAGATTCGTGTATCGCACGAAAATACAAATTAGTACTTCCTCTAATCACTCATTTATTTACATAATTCATTTTTGTGTGATCTACTATTTTTTTACATTTTTTTTTAAGTCAACTTTTTACATTAAATTTAATGTGGAAACCACCAATTATACCTTCACGTAAGATTACCCTAAAATTATCTATCTGTTATAAATCCATTAATGTGGATGTTCATTGGGCCTAATGGCCATATTATGTAGTCCATATGTAGTTAGATTTTAGGACATTTCTTCCCTCATGTATTATATATACACCTCTCAAATGAATAAGATGTTGAACTTTTCTCTCTCAATTTTCTCTCAATTTTCACTCTTTCTTTGTTCTATAACACTATCTATATTAAAACAAATGTAAGAAATTGGAAAAATTGGAAGGAATAGGACGATAAAACATGGAGAGGGAGACGTTGGGACATATCGTTCCAAGTAGATTCCACGTGAGATTAGTTATAAATTCCAAATTGCCCAAATTTTAAAACTATTATAAATTGAAATTCTTCTTCCCAAATCCCAAATCACACATCAATCATCATCAATAAATAAAACCCAAAAACAGTCACGTAAACTACTCTACTCTACTCAATTCCTACTCCCCCGATTCACAATATAGTCAACTCATACTCATCCTAACTTTCTTCACTCCTTCAAATTTTTCTCTCAACTTTGTAGTGGGTATTTTCCTTTACTATTATTACTCTTTCATTTTCTTCTGCATGCTTTCTTTTTATTACATTCTTTATACCGTAATTCGTTCCTTGTGTTTCTTGTTAAGTTCTGTTAAGTTAATTTGATACGTCCTCCGTTCCATATTAATGGTTGATATACATTTTCAGGAACGTATATAACCCTTTGGAACGGAGGAAGTATGTTGTTCTACTGTTTAGTTCAATAAATTAATTCAAGATGTTTCCAAATTTGAGTTAACTCAAGAAAATTTGGTAATTCTTTGATGAATATAAATGAGTTCTTGTTTAGATTAATTAAGTAGTTAAAAGCTGTAAAATTATGTGGGTACCAAGAAAATCTGTGCATTATATTTTTACTGATTCTTGATTTAATTTTGTACAGAAGGGTGTTAAAAACTAGGTGATTTGCTGGGCAAATAGATTGGAATTTCGACACGATTTCAATGGCGGGTGTGGTGGGGTTTGTAGGACTTGATGCTTTGAGCTTGGAATTAGCAGCTTCATTACTTAACTCTAACTATTCTGTTAAAGCTTTTCATTCTCAGGTTCGACTCGAAACTTCTCCCTTTGTTTCGTTTATTTTGTCGACTTCCTAGCATTATGGGTTTCTTGTTTTGTGTACGATTATTATACAGAATTTAGGAAGACAATGAAACTGCATTTGATCCGAACATTCTCTTGTTTAAGATCATTATTTCATTCTTCTCTGGTTGTATTGTGATCCGAACATTCTCTTGTTTGAGTGTATAAGTCCATCAGGTTGGTTGATTCTTGGGTTCGAGAAAGCGTGCTAGTGTAAAGCAGTTGACTGATTCTGTAGTTTCTAGTCCAGACTCATTTCTTTCTTTCTTTCTTTCTTTCTTTCTTTCTTTCTTTCTTTCTTTTAGTTTCGCTCTTTGAGGCCCTTGTCTTACCTAGATATGTGTATGTTAAATCCATATGGTAATCTGAACAGCTAAAAGGAGGTTAAAAAAGTCGACGATGAATAAATTTTAACCAACTGTCAAATTTCGGACATTCTGTTGCCCTAACGACCAATCAAATTGCTAAATTTGCCTTCCTTTTGTTTATTACTTGTTGAATCATGGTTACGACTCTATATGCCATCTTTTGGAATAGTATCTTACCTTTGGTTTACAAGAACATTTTTCTTTTTAGTTTCGAATTTGTGGCTTTGTTCCTGGGTGCACTCATTTAGTGACGCATTCTCTATTTCTTCGCCCCCTTTGTCCTTCAGAATGACAGCCCTTCAGTGGTCGAATTTTCTGAAAAATTTGGAGGAACAATATGTGCCTCCGCTGTGGAGGCTGCTACAGGTCAGTAAATACCTTATAAATCTTTATTACCCTCCAGAGATTATCTTTCCTTCTTTTTCATATGGAAAAATCTCGCTGCTTGAGAAACTAAATTTTTTGTCTCTATGAATTTTGCCTTTGCAGATGTGACAGCTGTAATTTTCTTAGTATCGGATCTGGAACAGATAAATGAGTTTATCTTAGGTCCACATGGTGCTGCGAAAGGTAAGGTGGTCGAACTCTTTGATGTTAATGAGTATTTATTTTTAGTCAACTATACACCCCTAACTGATGTGGATGTTTGCAGTTTTGAACAAAAATACAGCAGTTATTCTCCGTACTGTAGTATTACCCGCTGAGGTTCAGAAGTTGGAAAAGTGTCTTACAGGCAAGTCGGCTACTTGTTGTCTTATCATATCTCCATTTTGTGACAAAACAAACTGCATAAGATGTTGTGAATTTTGGTTTATGTT
>JAUEKU010168526.1:0-11452 GCA_032274805.1 Gypsophila paniculata
CTAGGTTAATACAATAAACCACAACAACACTACCCTAATTGCTTCAAAGATCCCCGACAATGACGAGATACGAGGGTCGGATACAAACCCTAAGTCAACGACAAAGAGGCAGTTTTTGGATGATCTCATTGAAAGTTGCATCGAGAACTAGATTGAATCTCTATTAAGAGGACTCAGTAAATCAAATCACTCGTTCAGAATATTAGTGAAAAAAAAAAAAAACATTTTTCAATGAACACACAGCAAAATCGTATTCAGTAATTCTATGCACATATCAATTTAGTTGTAGCCGATTACACACAATGAAGTAAATGATCTAAAAACTGATACCGTTGTAATGTAATAACTTTCTCAAACGTGCAGATCTCAAAAAGTGAAGCTAATAAGTAATAAACTAGAAAAAATATCCGTACGGTGAAAAACTTGATGGCATGAGCTATTCGTATTTTCATAAAAGACCAAATAAAACCATTTTGGAAGTGAAAATACCTTCTCAAGCTGGGTCTTCGGAGCAGTAGTTTTGCTTCCAAAAGTTGTTCGTTTGGGCCCTGGTGTTGTCTCCGGCTTGCCTCTCCTCAAAGGCGCACCAGTGAGTCTTGATCTCGCGTCTCTACTGGAAGCTTTGGCAACAGAATCTCCAGTCTTTTTGTTGTTGGGGCCCTTTCCGTTGGAAGTCAAGTCCGCACTTTCATCTATATCGGGTGTTTTAGAAGGCGTATTCACCGAAACATTATTCTCGAAATCAATCTCGGGATTCCATGATGGTACTGTTTGTTCCACAACTGTATCTCGATCACGGACCATGTAAAGCTCATCCGGTTCATAGAAACCATGTGATTCGGATTTTTTCTCTGGTTCAGCCTCTGTTGCTCTCTTTTCCACATAAGAAGCTTCAATAAAATCAGAAACCATGCTAATATCAGCGCGTCCCTGCTCTTCAGAGCGGTAATCATCATGTCTCCCTTGAATCATGAGAGAATCATCAATAACAGCATCTTTGGTTCTCTTTTCAACCTGATCAGTTGTCGATGTCACATAATCGCCATCAATAAACCTAAGGTGGCTATTTTGTCCTTGACTCACAGCTTCATCTGATTGTTTGCTGACAAACCAATCATCACTAGCTTGACTTTTGATGACAGAAGAGCGGGCAGCAACGTCAGACGGTGACACTCTTGTGTAGCTCTCTGGTTCTGCCCCTCTATTTGAAAACATGAATTCCTCGGCAGTACCTCTTCTTGTTACAGGGTGATGTCCACCCTCACTATGTTCAAAACTTGCATCTGGGATTTTACTAGCAGTATCATAAGATCCCATACCCCTGTCAGTCACTAGAAAAGCGTCGTTCGCAACTGGTTTTTGCTTTATCCCGTTTTCTGCATCCAGTGTGAAAGCAGATGAATGTTGCTCCTCAGATCCTTTTCCAGCAAAATATTCCTCTTCAACAGGTTTTGTTTGAACCACAGGAACATTGGAATCGGAATCCTCTTTCAACAGCAACTGTTGCAGAGCATCCCAGCCCTCATTTCCCTTATTACCATTCTGGTCTGCTGAGTCATTAACAGAATTCCTGTGCTTGGATCCATTACGTTTTTTGTGGCGGCGAGAGGTTGACTTCTGATGCTTTTCAAAAGACCCAACTGCGTCCTCTAACTGCTGTTCGAGAGAATTTCCGTCCAGATAATCTTCGTCATCAGATGAATCTGTTTCAGAAGAACTATCCTTGTCGGCATCCTTTTTGGAGCTAATGTAGTTTATGTTGCGAATGACAACTTTTCTCGAAGATTTCTTTCCATTCTTTTTCCTGTGAGATTTATCAGAACTAGAATCAGTCTCAGAGCTGGACTCACTAGACTCAGTGTTTCCATCATGTTCCTCACTGTCCGATCCTCGTGCTTTTGAAGCTTTGCTCTTCTTCTTGGATGATGACTTGCGATCACGACGATCATGTAATTCCCGATCAGCAGAACTATTAACATCTGAAGGCCACTGCATATTTGCAGGATAATAAGCCGGGGGACCCTGCATGCCTGGGAAACCATATCCTTGAAAGGGCGGCATTTGCTGATACATGGGACCTTGAAAGTTCCGCATGTACTGAGAGAATTGGTTGGCCCATTGATTTTGCATTTGCGCTGATGTCTGAGATGCCGGGGCTCCATTTTCTACAATGCATCGCCAGAGGGTGTTAATAATCAAGAATACGGTATACTTACGGCAAATACAGCTACTGCTACAGAAACAAGAAAATACTACCTGACTCCATTTGTTAGGGTACTATATAAGAGGAGGCCCAGTAGAGCCGATCATTAGTACTATTCATGATATACGTAATACGTCAAAGCATCAGCTACCTACTCACTAGTTTATTAACATAAGCATGTACAAAACTAGACTATAATATGACTGACACGAAACTAGGAAACATGGAGCTTAGTGAGGAATTATATTGTCTTAGTTTTAAGTCCTAAGTCTAAACCCTTATATTTCTGCATTTAACATAGTATGATTTGTTCATTTATCTATTGAGCCAGATGAGTGAATTGCACATGCAATGTGGAAAAGAAAGAACTTGCTAGTCAGAGTCAAGCCGTAATCTGACCGACCAGCTCGAAAAGTAGAAAAAACAAAATACAACATGCACCTGGATTTGCATCTGAACTGCCATGACTAGTGAGGGAGTCGGACAACGAGAGATCGGTGCTACCATTCTGCTTCCCACCAGTAAAAGGATCATTATCTTCACCAGCAAGGATGATTCCAGATGACCCCATGAATGATAAATCTGGCTGCATGATAGCCTGCATTGCAGCGATCTCATCAACCCAAAGTCTGTCTTCATTTTTCTTCGAGCATAAATCCCTAAAATTTATGCATGCTTCCCTGCAAGAAACCAAAGCGAAGATGTGAAAACCCAATAAAAGTTAACGCATGTTAATGACAATTTTCATGTTCTCAGGCAAAGTTTAGAACTTTGAGGTAAGAACTATAAACATGATAACTTTTCCTTTGTATAGCTTAACCGGGGAAAGAGAAATTTCGACGTGGTTGTGAGTTCTTTACCTCAAGCGTGATGCTCCAAAAGCATCAGAAAACAATATAAGATCATTCAGATTATCCATTTCAAATCCAGCTGCCAAAGCACGAGCATATACCATAGCCTGCTCTTTCCTAAGGACAACTTTACGAGTTTCCACAACGCGATGAAGACGAACCCTATCAAGTAAGAAACAACATCAATCAGTCGGTGCTAAAGGATTCATTGGCTTTGTAGATTTTGAGACTTTGAGAAAGATTTCTGCTTACTTAGAACTTTCTTCCTGTTCAAGATCACCTTTTCCATTAGATTCACCATATGTCTGCAGTACCATTTAACATAAAACTATTAGCTTTATCCAGAGCTCCAGCGTTCATGAATGTATAAAGAACTAATTCAGAACTTAAGCGTGACAAACGTCCATGAGCAAATGTACTGACTTGAGGACTTCCTACCTTAATGGATGTAGCTGAGGTTTTTGAATATCCACCATCGCCATTTCCTGTTAACATCAAGTCAATGAATCACTCCGAATTAATACAAAGTAAAAATGAAAGAACAGCAAGTCAATAAATAATTAATATCATGATTTTTCTCATAAGTTTTGCTGAATCGATCCGATGAAAGATTTTCAATTTTCACTTAATTATTTTATCAAAAAACGAATACTTAGGTAAATTTCACGTAAGAAAATATATCTAAAGAAAAATCTCGAAAATAGAAAAGCATAGTCAACATAAACTAACACCAAAAGGAGCCCAAAACAATCTTCGACAACAAAAGATTTTTTAAAAAATGAAAAATCTTGTTTCATGATTGCAATCCCCCACCACCCATCACCCCAATTTACAGAAGGAGCCAAAACCATCTTCATCAACCTAAAGTCACCCTATCGAATTTATCCACCGCAATTAAGATGCAAAAATCGAACGGCTAATTTACAAAGTTACCCTATGACTAAAAATTTCTCAAAAAACCAATACTATAGTTAATCTCATGTATGAAATATACCTAAAGAAGAATCAATAATCGAAGATAGAAAAGCATAGTCAACAACTCAACATAAACTAACACCAAAAAAAGCCAAAACCATCTTTATCGACAAGAAATCGAAACAATTAAAATAGAATCTCATTTTCATGATTGCGATCCCCCACCAGGCCACCACCACCCCCACCCAATTTATGGCTTTATGAAATGTTATGTCATCATTAATTAACTTAAAACAAGTCCAGCTATTGCTACCGAAATAATTGATGAAGAGAATAAAACAGCTTTTCAGTTTCAATTTCCAATCAGCCAGCTCAAACAAAATCACTCCGGTTCATGCACTAAATTGCATACCTTCTGTCTCACCATCAGCATTTGAAGCTTCGAACGACTTGACCGAATTCTCCAACTGCGAAATCTCTCTCTCAATCGTCACAAACCGCTCCAGAACCTCAGGTGTACTGACAAATCTCACGAACCTAATCAAAGTTCCCAAATTCAGTCCAACTCGTATAAATTCACATCCTGGTAATTATAACAGAATACATGAAAACAATTACAAAATCAATACCTCTGGAGCGTGCCTTTAGTGAACCAGTATGAATTTGCAGGCGATGGTGGTCGGAGTGTAACTGAATAACCTCCTTTAGAAATTTGATCTTTCGCTGATTTTAAATGCGCAATGAATGGCTCTAAAAGTCCATAAGCCAACTTCTCATTCGATTTTCCGGCAAAAATCACCAGATCACATCTATAAGATACCAAAATTTCTTAAATTAATACCGAATATTAACATCAATCACTCTTAATCCTTGAACACATACTCGTAATTCATAAAAGCAGAAAGCATACTCAATACAGACCACAATTCATAAGATTGAAATGCTTCATAGCTACTTGTATATCATAATCAAACAATACGGAGCAAATATAACAAATTAATAGCGAATCATACTCGAATCACTTGAATAAACCTAAATTCACATTAACCACTCTCAATCCTTGCAATTCTGGCCGAATTATCTCAGATGATTAGATGAACACATAATTCGTAAAAAATATAAATCATAAACAATACAGATTAAAATACATAAGATATGTATAATAAGTTAATAGCTAAATCATAATCAAAGAATTACTTGAATTAAGCTAAAGTATCATATTGCACCTAATTCACTCTAATCAGCACATAATTCACTCTAAATCATAATCAATACAAATTAAAATAAATTCAGGAGATAAAAATGCATCGTAATTAAATAATAATCAAAAGAACACGAGCATATATGCAAATTAACGGCAAATCATTCTTGAATCACTTGAATAAACCTAAATTAATGATAATCTTTTAACAAACACAGTAATCGGAAAAAAAAAAATGAAAATAAACTCAAGTTCGTAAGATCAAAAAGCATCATAACTAAATCATAACAAAAAAATCACTTGAACAAACCTAAGTAAACGTTAAACACTATTAATTATCGTAATTCCGGCCTAATTAACTCAAATTAACACATAATTCATAAAAATGAACACATAATTCAAAAAAATAGAACGCGTAATCAAAATGAAACTTCTGAAGATCAAAAAGCATTATAACTATATCATAATAAAAGAATCACTTGAACAAACCTAAATAAACGTTAATCACACTATTAATCATCGTAATTCCGGCATAATTCACTCAAATCAACACATAATTCACAAAAATAACACGCATAATCAAGATAACTTAAAATTCATAAGATCAAATGCATCATAATCAAACGAACACGAGCAAATACATCACAAATTAATGGCGAATCAAACTCAAATCACTTCAATAAACCTAAATTAACGTTAAATCACGCAAATCAACACATAATTCATAAAAAAAAAAAAATTACACGCATAATCAAAACAAACTAAAATTCACAAGATCAAAAAAAAAAAAAAATCTATCATCATAAATCGAAATCGAAATCGAAAAGAACGAAAGCGAGTACAGTAATACCTAGTCCTCGTAGGTGTGAGATGAAAGAGAACGTAGTCGAGACGCGCCGAAGAATCCATGGCCTCAACAACAACAACAACAACAACAACAACAACAACAAAATATCTGCTACTTCTTAACGATTAAATTAGTCGGAAGGTTAAAAATCTGAGAAATTCAATAAATTACGGTTAAATTAAGGTAATGAAGAAGATGTGAGAGTTCACATGGAGTGATGACAAAAGAAAAAGAAAATAATGACAGCAAATTGTGATAGAGCATTTCCACTGCACATGTATGATGTATGAATAGTCTCGAAAAAGACGTGTACAAAATGGAGTTGAATGAAGATAATACGACGGAGTATTACTTCACTGGAGTATGTCTGTATTAACAGTACACATCCCCCAAGTTGGCTGCTACTTGTAGTGTGTGGGAGGATTTTGGATTATGTTACGGTTTCTCGTGGGATCGTCTAATATTGTTTAACGAGGTTCAGTGTAATAAGTTTATTATATTATCGATAATAATCATTTTTTTATGTTCCTTGAGTTTTTTAGTAGATGATTTACCGTTCTTTTCATGTTCCTTCGATTTTTTAGTAGAGTTTTTTTTATCTTCTTTTTGTAAAATTGTTGAGTTTTGATGTAAAATCTTTGGAATTACAATGTTTACGCAAAAACTTACAATTTAGGGTCATAAATATTTGCAAATTATAGTATTTCAAAAAAAAAAAATTGTAATACCTCTAACATTATAGCCAATTGTAATTTTTTGTTTTCACTCGGTGTGTGTTTCGGTAAATTTTGGTTCAATTTTTTCTTTTTAATAACTTAGATTATAGTCTTGTGAAATATAAAATACATAGAGCATATCTAATAGTGTTGGTATGCTTTTATTTTCATTTGTTACTTCTCCTGGTCGTATCAATATGAAAATCTATTCTTATTTTTAAACTTTTAAACTTACAGCAATAGAATATATTATATCAAAGTAGTCTCACAAAAAATTATGTCACGTTAATGAAATGCGACAAAATATCACAAACAAATTTATAAAATTGTGCCCCATATACTCAAATCATGTATCCGCCCCTGGTCTATTGTATGTTGTATATTATAAAAGATTTAAAAAAAAATTGATATTTTAATTGTACTTATATAGACAAATCAAACAAGATATCACGTTAATATATATACTCTGTATTTAATTTACATTTGTGTTATGGTTGGTTGGATCGAGTCAGGATAAAGTCATACATATTCCCTCCATTTCAATGATTTAGATTTTAGCCCATGGCTCATTTTTTACGGAAAAAAAAAAAGTGTATTCGTGGAGCTAAATAAATGAAATAAAAGAAGTAAAAATTTTGAAAGCTCTTAGGCGTAGGCCGTAGCGTAGTAGTAATTTCTGAGAGTTATCTTGGATGTCAGTTGGCCAAGGGTGATTGTTTTAGGTATGTGGATTCTGCTCTTAATGTTCAGATTAGATAGGGTGTATTGACAGTTTTTGGAGCATGAAGTACTAGGACAAGAATTTTTCTTTGGATTTTCAAAAATTTGTTTCATGTAGTTTGGCAAAAAAGAAAAATAAAAGAATATTTGGTGATAGGTACATGACTCTTTAACTATAAGATTAATTGCACTAGCAATTAAGAATTTTTAGAACTAGGTCATATTTCGGGTAATTTTGTTCTGGCCCGATCACACTAATTCAATGAAAATAATAATGAATTTAGTTCAATTATAATTCAAGTTATATAACCTTTGTGATGAATTGAAATAATTGAATTCAAATAATGTAATTAACTAATTATACATTATAGAATATAGAATAATTAGAATAGTTAAAGGTAAGATGAGGAGGTAAGGAGTCTAATCATGTGATTAAGCAAAATTAGAGTAAACTTATAATTGAAGAGAACATCAATATTGAGTGGCCCTCTATTACTTTGATTGTCTCTAGCCAGTTGTGTAGTGATAGACTGATACTACTATAACTCGATGTAGAGTGTGGGGAAGGCCAAGGAATATGTTCACAAAAGTTAGTGTTTTTGGAAGATGACTATGGACCCCATATGTTATGGTGATAAATTTATGTTGGTTCTTTGATAAGACGGTCTTGTGATAAAAAAAAAAAATTTGATATATTTCAATATTTTATTCCTAAGATTACTTATATGTTGTGGTAGTAATTTATAAAAATTTTGTTCTTTTACTCAGGTTTAGTCGATTTTATTCTTTGATTCATGGGAGAATAACTCGCTAACTACGGTCATGCTCTTTTGGACTTTAAATAATCAGAATAACAATAACAATAATGACTTTGGACATAAATTGAATTGAATTAAAGTGAAATCTAATACGGAGTATATTTATGGAAGCGAATATCGTCTCTATTTATTTTTGTTTTTGTTCTTTAAATTGTCTAAGTATAGCGATTTGATTTGGCTCAGATATGATTTGTATTATGCACTTTGATTCTTATAATCTTATTCCCTTCATAATGGAAAAGTAAATGTCATGATCGTATTTAAAATACATGATTACATTAACTCTTTGCTTTAGTGATAATCTTTAGATACAATAGAAGGAGAGAATATTTCATAAAAAAGATTTGTTATTATTGATTGTTCTTATTTTGAGTACGTCGATAATAATGGTCACGATCGATCTAAATGTGGTCACATTTTATACATCAGTATACTTGTCTTTCACTTTGTTAGTGATAGACCGTCTTTTATTGTAGGATTTGAATCGAATTTGTCACTACACTACAAGTACTAAAATCGAATTTGTCACTACACTACAAGTACTTATTGTACAATCGTAAAATTGTAGAATTTGAATCGAATTTGTCACTACACTACAAGTACTAAATACTACCAGTAACATTTCTACGATTGGAATAAAGGGACTAGTGCCATAAGGAGTAACCCTTTTAAGAAGCATATACCAAAGCATATAACGATATGGCTTAGTCACTAATATCCTATGATTGATTATTAAAATTTACTATGCTTAAAGTTGCAAGTCATATTTTTGTACGTGTCCTCTATCCCGATAATTCGATGAGTCGAAGAATTATTACATGTTTATATTTTAATTAAGGTGTATAAAAATATTATTTTATTTCTCAATTTTTTTTTTTGTCAAAGCAATACAAAATGGATGATAATTTTTCGGGTCAAAATAAGTAAATTGTACTCTACACAGTCGTTCCTCTGAATATTGAATTTTTTTGGAATTTTAACTTTAAATTTTAGATTTTTTTTTTTACTCCATTGGTATTCTTTTCCTTGAAAATTTCTGACTTCTCTAAACTAAAATTCTAGCTCCGTCTATTATGACTGACCGTGCATACGATTGACTTGCAGAATTAACAATAGTTGTAGACCTAGTAGTGCTTGGTTAATGCATATAACCGTTGATGCATAAAAAATTAACAAAAAGTGAACACCAAATCAATTAATTATACGAATAAAGTTGGCCATGCATCATGTGACACAACTAGTCTATCTAATGTAATCTAATTAGTGTTTCTTCTATTTACTCCAAAGAAAAAGTTGTCTTTGATGCTGATTTATTAACCGAAGTTTTTGTTGAGTGAATAAATTAAGAAGCGTGGCCTAGTAATTAGGTGTTTTGTGCTCAAATGATCGTACGGAGTATTATTTTAGTTTTGAGTTTCGATAAATATAACTCAAAATTTTTCCTGATTATTGATGAAATTTGTACGAAGTAAATTCAGGATTTTTAAATATCGCTTAGTGAACCAGTAAAGGCTCGACTACTTGAGCTAGTAATCTCCTAGTTTCGCGAACATACTCGTACTGAACAACGAACCAACTAACTGTTCTACAGCAGCATAGCACCTCTTACACCTAGCTATTTCAATTTTCGATCTACAAGAACTATGTTTCGCTAAATTTCTTAAACCCATACATTTTAAAAAAAATTTATAATCGTTCATGAACAAATGCGTGAAACAAAAAGAATAATTCTTACTTATCATATTTATTTATCTATTTAAACATTGTTTGAATTTTTTTTTTTTAATTTATCATCCCTACACAAAGACTACCTTAGGTAAATGGATTGTTCTTGTGATGGTATGACCTATTTTACTAATGGGCCATCAAATGCAAGTCCAGCAGAAATGATACAACTCTTATTGGGCTGGGCTATATATTACAATCCAAATCCCATTTGGGCCTCTCTCATGCATTTCATATATCTACATTGATCTTAATTCGGCCCGATTATTTCGACTTTTAAAGCTAAAATGAAATGAATTGAAGTATAAATAAAATTATAATTGAAAGAGTTGAGCTGAATTGAACTAAATTTATCTGAATTGAATTGAAATGAAACTAAGTACACGAACATCTTGGCCAATAATGTATGTTAACAAATTTTCATAATAAAATTCTAATTTGTATTCGATAGATCGGTATTAATAGCAAAAGTACAATGAGATTACAAATTGGGCCTTGTTTGATATTCAATGAATTATAACAGTTACATAAGATTAAACCAACATGGTTAACTAAAACTCGTAAGTTTTAATCAAAGAGTCTTCATGATGTTTTTGGTAATCAATATATTTAGAACAATGGAAAGCACGCTAGCTAGACCAATAGAGACCATATATGCTTGGATTATCGGGAAACATCCCTTAAAAACATTGAAAATTTTTCAGTTGTCGGATAACGACTATATTCTATGCTTTTAAAAATGATCATAATGTACTTAATAATAACTAGCATCAATCCCGTGAAAACTCACGGGCCTGTTTTTAATATTTTGGATGTCAAAATATTTATATAGTAAAATATACTTTATCTATAACATTTTTATTGTCGTTTATACCCTTTAAATTTCTCTCAAAATTATCACTCTCTTTTTGTACTCTCTCCTTTCCACTATGTTTCTCTATATTTTTTTTGGGAGTAAAAATTTGCAAATTTTGATCATAAATAATTCAAAAAAGTATAAATAATTATACTGATGATGAGATTTCTGCTCTTCATATATTTCATAAATTATATTTCGATAAATGAAATTAAAGTAACAAAATGGAGAAAAACATGGTTGTTGAGATCTCATTCAACACACCGTTGTACCGCATGCAACATTAAATAAGGTGCTAAATAATTGTATTGATCGTTGTACCGCATGCAACAGTTTAACAATAGAATTACTTTCTTGAGATCTCATTCGACAATCAATACCATTTCCACATATTATTTATCTGGAATGGAGTAGTAGTTTGGATCGTGTATGCGTGTGGCTCATTGTCACTTATATGTATATGTAAATCTATGTAATTATCAGTTACTCTTTGCTAGTTACTCTTTGCTTAGCTTGTTGGCGTTACATGTATGTTTTCATTAATTTTCTGAGAGTTATTGTGGCGCCCACATCAGCGAAATGACTGTGTGATCGACACCT
>JAUEKU010168536.1:0-11450 GCA_032274805.1 Gypsophila paniculata
ACTTCATGAAAGAGTGTACTCAAGATGACCATGAAACAATCACCTCTATACATCGTACATCCTCATAATAAGCACATATATTAGCGTCTCCACAGTGCATTACATGCCTTGGTAAGCACGTCCATAACCCTGGAATGCAATTGTAACAACCGATAAAACGAGATACCCAATAATACCACAAGCAATTGATTCTGTTATCGTGGGGAGGTCACCGATACCACACTATAAAAATTATTGGCAACTAGTCCTATTTCCTACTCGTCATTCGTTCTCAAATTGAAATATTCTCAGTGATCCATCTAACAGCCTGGAGATGAATTTCCACTCATTCGACTCATCAAAACAAACCTTCAACGGAACGAGGAAAAAAATTCTAATCACCTGGATTCCTACAGTTCTCCTCATTGGACTCATCAAAACAAACATTCCACAAAACGACGACAAAACCCCAATTAATTGGAATCCTACAGTTCTACTCATTCGACTCATCAAAACAAACATTCAATGAAACGAGGACGAAATTCTAATTACTTCGATTCAACAATTCTACTCATTCGACGAAACGACAACAAAACTCAAATTACTTGGATCCCTACAGCTCTACTCATGTCATCATTCACCGTCAGCAAACCACAATCATCGATACGATACGAATACGATACGATACACACGGAAAAAAAAAACCGCGCATTCAATTTCAATCAAGCAATGAATAAATTGCAGGATTAGCAAAATTTAAACGCACAAAATCATTCAAATTAAAATCAATCATATCAAAACTAATTAATTAATAATTAACATCACAATTTAATGCTCAAAATTCCTCATAAATTTAAAAAAAAAATCAACATACGATAACAAAATAAAAAAATAAATATAAATTAAATTAAGAATTACATACTTATCCCAATTAATTTCAGTTTGACCAAACGATTGAACTCGAGGACCACCAGAATTCATCGCGAAAATTAATGAATTTGGGGATGAATTGCAAAAAAATGGCGGAAAAATTTGAGAATTAAGAAACCCTAGCCATCGATTTAATCCCCAAAAAAAAAGTTGAAAAATGAGAAATTGATGAATAGAATTGAGAATTGAGAATTGAGTCGATTAATATGGAGTATTAAAATTAGGGTTTGACGAAGAATTGTTCGATCTAATAATCGTTGAAAAATGTGTTGAATTATATGAATATACGAATACGACTCTTTTTTACCCTTTCATTTTTCTTTTTTTGTTCAGGTATGTTTACTTGTACAACAATTAATTAAAGTGCTTTTTACTCCGTAGTATTTATATTACGTCTTTGAAATATCGTCTCACCGCTCTCATGCGACTTTAAAAATTAATTTTAGTGTGATATGGAAAATGGATATCGAACTCGTAATGAATCATAAATAAAATAATTAGATTTAACTACTTTACTTATGGCGGTCAATGTGATTCACTTCGTACTACTTCGTATTTACCTAAGGCAACAATTCTCCCATTTATTATATTTTTCAGTGTTATAACTTCAAATAATATGGGATATAATGAAATAGTCGAAATAGCAATGATTCTTAATAAGTTATGACAAAGTCTTATTAGGATATGGAGTAATAGGTTGTGACAAGGTCATATTAGGACATATACGAAGTACTAAGAAGAAATTCGTATTATTCAATAGTTTTCGACCACAAAGTACGAATTTAGTTTGTTGAATATATAGCGGTGATGATAAGATTGGAGGTTAATTTACCATGTTATAAGACCTAGTTCAGCTACTTTTTGTACTGTTATTGTTGCGAAAAATTGCGAGCATGTTCTTTTATTTTATAGAAATGACATATTTGCCTAACGTAAGGGCCTTATTCATATGAATAAACTATACGTAACTCATAATTACTTCGAGCAATTCTTCAAATAAGCGACGAATATTCTAAAGATTACAATTTTCTTTTTCAAAAAGGAAGAAATACTTTACACTTCAGATCAATCGACAATGGAATTTCATAAGAGGTTGTCGACCTCTCACATGGTTAACAAATACATGAAATAGGCTAGTGTATTTTCGTGTTGACGATAAAAAAGACGAATATAAACGAATAGATCATTGTCAAAGTTGAGATCGGGGCCTTGATCATTCCACGATTAGGCAGATATGGGTATAAGTCTGGTGGGGGCAACATACACTCGTCGCCATTGAAATAAACCTTATGTGGAAACGCCCAACCGTGTCGAAAGGTAAAAGTATTAGGATCCTTTTGCATTAGGACCTCTGATTGCACGCTTCCTAATTTTCCGGCTTCCATCAACATCTCATTGTAGTACTTCATCCCATAAAACATCGCGGTATCATCTGCAACATTATAAGTACCATTATTAAGGGTCGTTTAGTCCAAGACGTTGCATAAAAATATAAAATGGATTGGAATTCGATGAAATTGAAATGAGAATGAACTCACTTATTGAATCGTATCGAAGTAGAGGCTTATACTCGAAACTAAAGACTTGGGTGACATTGTTCAGATTGGGGTGTTGAACGACGAGTGTCCATTGAGTGAAGTTTTTGCGGTAATTGAAATTGGTGATGCTGATTTTAACACGCCAGTATCCGACGTAATTGACCTTGACATGCCAGTGTACTCGTATTGGGCACATGTGTTGGGTGCACTGAAGCAAGGGCGAGTTGTCCTTCTTTGGGGTATGTATACCCTCCGTTTTCAATAAGTTTGAGTCACTTCTGCATAGATTGAAAGAAACTACATTAGATTTTGGTTTACTAAAGTGTAGTTATAGAATGCATGAAGCAATAAATGAATGACGGTAATTGAAATGAAATCGACTCGATTTGATTGGTATGTCAAGTCAAGTCGATTATCGTAACAAAAGTCATGTATTGATGATGTGTAAAAAAACTACTCGGTACAATGTGTTCCGTAATATAGATGCTTGTATTTATTTGTTACATATGTAGTGCTTACTTGACGCAATCTCTTTTATGCTCGCATCCACAGGCGCAACTTGGGCAGGAAGTGATCGTGTCGTTATAAAATGTCGACAACGAGACGCAACAAGGCGGATTTTTTCTAGCTAGGAACTGGGAGTAGGTACATGTTACATTCCACGTCACTGCACCAAACATCAAATTGAGAAACACAGAAAATTGTTCCAGAATAATTTGTTAATCACAAATTCAAGTACAGAAGAAAGTACATAACAAAAAATACTTGAGACTTACTTAAGGCCTGAGTTTTTCGACGACTATCTTTACTGAAAAATTGGGTGGAAGGCACAATCTTAGCAGGGCCACAAGTATAGCCAGGACCAGGCCCTAACAAAGTGAAATTTTCGGGCAGGCGGACGGCCTCAACAGATGTTTCGGCCATCCCGACACTGACTTGAAATTGGGCCGATGACGCAGCCGGGTCTTGGCCAAAAGCAGCAAGAACACCAGCCTTACAACAATTAGTGAATTTTTGATTGTAAGTTGCACTTGGCAAGAGGTCTATAACAGTTGGGCTTTTACAGCAACAATGTGGTGTCTCTTTGAATTTTGAGCAGTCTCCTTCTTCTGTTGTTTGGGCCCCAACCATGGCCCATATGACTTCTTTTTCAGCCCATGTCCAGCCCAATTGCCATCCCGGAGGCCCGATTTGACGGTGCATTTGGAGATTGTTTATGGTTACTACTGCCTACGTTTGATTCACGTCAAAGAATTTCATATGAGAAATGAGATGCTGGTAGAAACTAGAATAATATGGTAAATACGAGTACCAAATTTTTATATGAGATAATCGTAGAATATGTACAATACCTTGCATTCTTCATAAATATGGAGTAAAATAAATACTTGTAGATTAAAGGTGAATTAATTCGAGACAAACTAAAAATATTTAATCGAGTGAGTAAAAATTTTAACATAGGGGTTTTTATCCGTGGATGCATGTTAGAATATTAGTTATTCAACTTTTATTATTTTTGTGTATGACATGATTTTATAATAAAGTTATAGTACACCTACTGTTTAAAAATAAATTGGCATGTCTTATCAGATTGACAATTGATCTAAGCCTTTAAATGTACGTGGAGTAGGCATCATAATATCAAAAATTTATACGAAATATTTGAGTCACCATATACGACAGCCACCTTTGTAAACACATTTTTTTTCGAGTCACAATAATCGTTGGCCACTTTTGTAAATTGTATTGTTCATATTGATAATACGTACGTATGTAACAACCAATGATAGTAATATTAATAGTAACGCACCACATATCCGTCGACAGTCCACGTCAAAATATCCCATTTGATGGTTATGTTTCCGGTTGGATCCAAGGGATCATATGCAGCTACAACAAACAATCAATATTTTAATACGGAGTATGAAAAGTTTACTTTTAACACTAGCGCTAGAGTTAAAATTTACGTTAGTCGAGTTGAGCAACATGCTATTGGAATATGTCGAGACATAAAAAAAAACTTAAGAAGGAAGGAACGAGATAGTAATACAATGCCGTGACTTTGACAAAAAAAAAATGATAATTCCCATGATATCCCCGAACTTTGCAATTTTGTCCAAAATATCCATCTTTTTTTATAAAAACTCTTTAACCGATCACTGACTACGAGTTTCGAATACGAAAATTATTTTTTTCATGTCGAAGATCTTGTCAAGATCTTCGATATGAAAAAAATAATTTTCGTATTCGGAACTCGTAATCACGAGTTTTGATCAGTTAAAGTTTTTTTTACCGAACGAACTTTGACTGACCATATCTCCTGGCCACGAGTTCCGAATACGAAAATTCTTTTTTTTTTAAACCGAAGATCTTGTACGATTAAAAAAAAAAAAGAATTGTCGTATTCGTAACTCGTAGTCTCGAGTTTTGATCGGTCAAAAACTTTTTATAAAAAATTGAGGGGTATTTTGGGCAAAAATACAAACCTCGAGGATACCGTGAGAATTATCAAAAAAAAAAAAAGATTTTAACGAAAATATTCATATTATTTACCATTTGGAAAGGCAGTAGTCGTATACTAACAATAATCTCGCTATACCATGACATAAACAAAGTAACTCTAAACCAAAAGTATATATAAACGATATTTTTCAAAATATAAAAAAAGAAGAGTATTTTTATTTAAGTTATTTTCTTTCTAAGAGGTGGAAGCTAACCTGCATAAGAGAGAAGTGCAAGAAGGCAAAGTGATAGAACTACAATTTTCATTTTCCTAAGATCTCACAACGAAGATTACACTTGATTGATCAATATGAGGGAGAAAAACAAGGAATAGTTTTAGAGAATTATACTACAATGTTAACGTACGTGATGATTAATACATGTGTAAATTAAATAATTTCGATTGTTGAGGCCTTGTTATAAATTGTACCTATATATGTTAGGGCTTATTGGCAAGTATTTTCCTCTTTTGAGTGTGATGCTACCCTATATGTGTGTTTTCTTTTGAGGGATGACATTCATCTTTTGCAATGAAATCCAAGAAATTTGGACTTAGATGTACCACCTAAATGACAATTTAACTAAAGCATTAACAATAGATCAATTTCATCATTGATTCTTTCTTTGGATGGGTCAACAAGAGTGACAATTACATAGGACGATTTTAAGTGTATTGGTTTTAATCATTTGTTATCTATATACTTCTTTTTGTGAGGAAAATTTCACCGATCAATTAAATACTCCTACCGTTCCGATCAATTATTATCAATTTGTTTTAATCCTTTGTTACACTTTTTTTGATATGGTAACATGTACAGTATATGAGTTTGTTCTTGTGACTTTCATATAATGAATTACTCATTCTTAATTTGGGTGATTGCAGACTTGCTCAGTTGGTAAAGTTATGTGGGGTGGATCGCATCTTGTCAATATCAAAATTGCCCTTTTGGCCTCTTTTAGGCCTTTTTTTTTTTAGCTTTATCGGGCTTAACTAAACTGAACAGAACTTATTAGAGCTGAGCTAAACTGAATAGAGTTGAGCTTAACTTATTAAAGCTAAGCTGAACTTAGTGGAGCTGAAGTTTAATTGAAGTGAAGTTTATTGGAGCTGAAATAAGAATAGAAATGAGCTAACTGAGCTGAACTTAATCGAGCTGGATTTATGAGAGTTGACCGGAACTTATAAAAGTTGAGATGAATTGAATAAAGTTGAGCTGAATTTATTAGAGTTGAGCTGAACTGAGCTGAAACGAGCTTAAATTAAGTTGGAAAGAACATGGCCATACACCAAAAAAATTTGTGAGTAGTTAGGGCGGCTTAGGAGGTTAGGGGTAAATAAAGGGTACATAATTTGAGAAATTATGTTTGTGCCGAATAAAGTGTGTCTGTGTCGAAAGACGTCCCAAACAAATCGATAACCCGTTAAATTTAGGGCATGACTAATATTACGTGTAGATTGTTCGGGTAAGATTATTGGTGAGTCTTGTCTCAAGACTCACATAGTCACATGAGTCTTAACTCAAGACTCTCAATAATCTATTAAAGTCTTGCTAAAGTTTTAAGTTGAGTATTTGAAATTCAAGACTCAACTTAATATTGTAGAGTCTTGGCTCATTTTTCTACGTGCATGACCAATAAATGATTAACAAATGACAAGTGTCCTTATTTTTTTTTTTCATTTATTTTTCATAAAAGTTGGGAAAAAGTTGAGTAAAAAGTAAAGTTTGGGGTGAATTTTAAGGATAATGTATAAAGTCTAAGGTGTGTTTGAAAAATAAAAAAAATAATATTTTCTTTATTCCAAGTAATTGTATACGTTAATTAAAATATTTCTTATAAAAGAATAAAAACGTTTACAACTGAGTGAAACGGAGAAAGCAAAAGTTAATGGAGCAGCAGAAATTTATGTAAACTCCTCTGTCATAATTTTCAAAGTCCTTTCAGCAATTTATATCTCGCCATACTGCAGAACTTATTTAATTGAATACAGTTCTCACGTCACCGCAGACATCGCTTAAAACGCATGAAAAAAAACTTGTCTAACGATCAAATTGTAAAATAAGATAATTTAAAGTGGGAGACGATAAAATTTTTGGGTATAACATTTAACGCTCATGATAAATGAGATGCTGAGTAATTGTATTGATCGTCTCACGCATGTGACACCCTTACAATAAAATTACTCGAAAGAGCGTTCTTGACATCCGAGAAAAGATGAGTTCGAAAAGAAAGACATTTCCGTCAGTTAAGAAGTTTATGATCTCTTTTTCTTTTGTTTCTTATCTCTTCAATCATACCAGCTCTAATACTTTCGTTACGATTGTAGGAGGTGTTAGAGTATGAATGAACATAAATAATTACTACAGAGTAGTATTAAGTGTGGTCATTAGTACGAGATTGACTCATCGACTTCCCGCCTTGTATTATATAAATTCGACTTTGATAATCAATAAACACAATTTTATTGTGCACGCTGATCGAATATTTCTTTATATTTTTCTTTTTAGGACAATTCATTTATTTCTCAACTTCTTTTTATGTAAACCCGACTTTCATAATTAATAAACACTATCCGACCTGGAAAATAGTATTGTGAATCTGATGTATTACATCAGACTAACATTATTCCGAGTTTTATTAAGGATCAATAATAGAGTTTCTGAGTATTAATAAAGTTTCTGAGTATTAAACTCAAATTCTTTATAAGAGAACTCAAAAAGTTACAATTTGAGGTAGTACATCAGATGTACGATCCATTAATTAATCCGACCTTCGTTTCATCATTTTCTTTATATTTTTCTTTTTATCCCGATTCAATTTTTCTACAATTTCTTTTATGTAAATTTTTAGTATTAAAAATTTAAATTAAAAGTTACCATCATTCGTTTGTACTTAAAAGTCGATCTAAAAAAAAACTGTATAGGAAATTGATGAATTAAAAAGACTGATCATCTTTCAAATACACATTCATGGCGGCATGCGCGTACTCCCCCTTCGTCAAATAGCATAGTCATCTACGGATTTAAAATTGGCCAATTTGTCCAACAATAAGTCTCCCTTAAGACAAATGTATCCGTTTTAAACTTAAAAATGGGTGAAATATCATTCAGTTACACATATAAGACAAACCTTTTATTTTTTCAATGTATTAAAATTTATGCTTTTTTCAACAATAAGAATTTATGTTTGTCCAATTATATGAAAACGTAAAAAGTCAAAAAAAAAAAGGTGAAAACCAAAAGTTACAAAACGACAACAAAATTTATACGGAGTATCATTTGCAAAAATCCCAACTACTCCCTAGATAAAATCAAATAGAAGCAATGGGGTAAAATGAGTACGTACATTCGTACAAATTTGCAGCTAATAACATTATCACTTGTCAGCCTTTTATCCAAAAAGCTTATAGATTTATGACATGATCATTGAGTAGGGTAGATAGAATCTTGAGGGCCCTACTTGTTTATATCGCTAAATAAATTTTAGATTAAATTTTGTGTGCGACGGTTTATTCGCATAAAAGGTACAAATGATACTTTGTTAGCAGTTTCATCCCCAGTGAACTTCGATACCTATAGTCACCGGCTCACTGCTGAATCAATAATTCTCTTTCTTTTTCATCAATTGAATCACTGCTCGTGACCCCGAGATTCAACATATTTCTGAAGTTGGGCTTGCTTCTCCCAGCTCCCTTTGAGTCTCTACACCTATCTTTTTTTTTTCTTTTGAAAAAAAGCAAGCTTCTTTTTGTCACCCAATTTTACTCAAGAATCAAGACAAAAAGTGATTATTTTAATGTTTTTAATTAAGGTGATCACTTTAAAAATCTTTAAAATAGGTCACCTTGAACCTTGAAATAATCGCCTTAAACATAAAGTGTCACTTTTTAGTTACAAAAGATCGTTATGTATGTATGACAATCTCATATGAATATTTGTAATTTATTACAATTAAGTTCAAATTTACATAATTCGTAAAATTTAAAATTTTAGACTACATACTAAAATTCAAAGAGAATTCGATGATTGATTCCAATTACTATACACATATACACACTTCGTGAGGCCTTGGAGCCCATAAAACCTAGGTTAAGTCACCTAGAAATTATAATAACGACAACTACCAAATCATATCATATTTCTAATATTATCTAATTATCTCGACTTTAATTTGCTAATTATCTTGACTTTGTTTTATATACACAAGTGGGTGATACTTGACCCATTTTAACCTTAAGACGGATATACCCGTCTTAAGGGAGACTTATTGATTTTATAATTATTTTACTTCAAAAATAATCAATGAATTTTGTATATTTGTTGTATCTATTAAAAGGTTTGATTAAAACTTGTGAAATTATGTCCTCCCCGACACACCAGCCCTTATCTAGCCTGACTAGCCAGATACATTAATGCAAGATGGTACTTAGATGACTTTCTATTCAACTACCAATATTAAGATATCATACTCCGTAAAAGCCATATTTAATTTCCTCACTTGATATTGTACAAGCAATAGTAAGAGCAACTCCAATGGTTTGGATTGGGGACTTGCTTATGTTAGAATGCAAACGGGCCTGGCCATACCCGGGTGGAGGAGAAAGCCCACTTTACAAGTCCAAGGAAAATCCACATTTCCTAAAACCAATTGGCAATAGGAGGAGGACCCTTGGACTATATAAAGTGAACATTTCTCTTCTCCACAACCGATGTGGGACAACCTCACATGTGGGCATATATTCCAACAGGAACTTCTCAAGGGTGTCAAGCCTATAAATGCCATTCATGTCATTACATGCATGATGCTTAATAAGAGTCGTTTTGTAGTATTTTTCCCAAGAATGGCTATCATTAACCTTATTTTGCAACCATTTCGAGTATGAGCTGAGCTCATACTCTTTATATTTGATCCCGGGAAGGGATTTTCCGGTGCCTTGGATGCTGACGGCCAAGGCAAAAATACATAAACTGAGCATAAGAAGGTATAAAAGTAGGCCACAAAGGCCTCCCAATGCGAACAGTACCTCTAGATCTGCTCGATCAGCGCTGACACAATCGACACAAAACAAGAAAAAGACTATAATTCCGATGACAAGGAATGATATGCCTAGGAATTTAAAGCCACTTGCTCCTGAGCTCATTGCAAGGAGTGATGTAATTCCCATAGTAAGAGACGCAGGCCAAGTGACGTAGTGAATAATAATTATCATTGCTTTCAAAGCACCTTCTTCACTAATCGCCATTTTCCGCCACTTGCTAAAAAACTTCACCAAGAAACTTATATATAATATATATATATATAAATACGGTTTTTCTATCATGTGCATGTGATACACATGATAAAAGCTCAAAAATACAGTTAATATATTAAATTAGAGAAATGTTTTTATTGGAGATATATCTATTGAGTACTTGGTACTTTGGTAGTATCTTATACGGAGTATCTAAAATTCTACATAGTCACACGAGGAATTCCGAAATATTCTAATAGATATATTAAAAAATTGTCATGCGAGAAAAGTATAGGCCATACTGTTGAATATTTTTTCCACCAAAACGCGTAGTTTTTGGGCCACTATTGTAAATATGATACCTCGTCTTTGATCTCCGACAACGCGATATTTAATTTATACTCGTATTTGTATTCTGACTAGGCGACAACCTACGATGCGATTGTCGATATTTTAATTCTAAGATGCGATTGTCGATATTTTAATTCATATATGATCATAGAAACAAGTTTGATTGAATTATTACTGGAGTAAGATTTGGTGATAATTTATCTAAAAAATGAATAATGATGATTAATTTTTTTTTTTTTGGTAATGGTAATTCTATTAATATCAAAACTTAGAACTTCAATTTCCTTTACAAATTTCCAGTTTCCCTACTATCACCTATATCTCTATTAGAAGAGCCCTTTACATCGTAACCACTGTCTATGTACCAGACTAATCTTTTGAATATTCATGCCTACTCTTTGTGTCATCTCCCATTTCAACTTGTTAATTACCACCTCCGGACGTTCTAGTCTTAGCTCCAATCTGCATACATTACGATTTCTCCAGATATGGTAAATTAATCCATTCATGCTTGCAAAACCAATCTGCCTCTGCAGCATCCCTAGCCTTCTGTCATTTACCATCCGGTCCCATTGCAGTAGATCAGGCACCACAATCCCCAACCAGGACTGAAGCAGCATCAAACATAGGGAGCTATATCTGCAAGCAAAAAAAAGGTGCCTCGTATCTTCACTTTCTTCACCACATAACAGACATACCTCTTCATGGCATATGGACATATTCATCAGCCTTGCTTTTGTGGGAAGTCTATCCTGTATTGCCAACCACCCTATGAAGCTATGCTTAGGCATGTTATACCTGCACCATATCAGTTTTCTCCATTGCAAAACCATCTCTTGCCCTTGCAACCATTTGTAGCCAGACTGCACAGAGTACCCCTTAGAATCAGCAGTCCATATCTCTCCACTGTATCCACCAGC